>ML807265.1:107590-120205 GCA_009831015.1 Picea engelmannii
GGCTGACGTGGTAGAAGAAAGGCGTGTGCTACCATGGTGGTATGTACATGTTGGATGAGGTTATAGTTGGAAGGTGATGTGGAGCCATGTGGCAGAGCAACTGTTAGTCCCACAAAACTGCAGGAAGATCTTGGAAATTTGTCTAAGTGTCATTCTGCGAGTTTGTGAAGTGGAAAAATGGTTAAGTGTTGGGACTTTTTGGAAAAAATTATGAAAATAAGGATACAAGATTATGATTATGTGAGTCCGCGAAGATGGAAAAATAGCTAAGTATTGGGACTTCTCTGACAGACTTATTATGAAAAGTATGCAATATTATGAATCTGTGAGTCCACGTTGATGAAAAAATGGTTAAGTGTTGAGACTTCTCGCACGAACTTGTGAAAAAAAGGGTTACAAGATTATGAGTCTGGGAGTCTGCGAAGGAAAAATAAGCTAAGGTTTGATGGCAGGTTCATGGAAGGTATGAAGATAGGCTATGAGTCCGTGAGTTTGTCACCCGTGAGCCGGTGAATACAGTAAAGAATCTAAGTATAAGTGCAAAGTGAGTGCGACGGAACTAGGGGGTGCAAATTAGAGAACGTGAAATCCCAAAAAGAAGAGGAGATATGACTTGGATCTGTGATCAATCCATTAATACAGAGCAACGACGAATATCTAATCAAGAAATGATCGGACGGTTGCTAAGCGTTGCTACTATGTTGCATGTGTTAATGAATATTCCTCCATTGTTTTTCGTCCATAATTTTCAGCTCGGAGCTCAGATGGGGATGAAAATTCTCCAAAGTGTTCAGAATATGTTTATGAAGGAACCCAGGTGGGCTCCTAGAAAAACTCCAAATGGGCATGTGCAAGGATGCCTATGCACAGTTAAGACTTGCACCTGGAAAAGGGGTGGGCAAAAGGAATTAATGGGTAATGTTCAATTGACTATTACTCCATGTTCAAAACTTAGAATTGAGCAAGAAAGTAGTCATTAGAAGGGTATTGGACTGAAGAATCCATGTAATCACCTAGGATTGTGAGATAGGCAACATAATTCACAGGAATTCATAAAGAATATTTTTGGTCAGAGGGGCAAACTTGTGCATATGTCACCAGAATTATATGATTGCTTTAACAAAAAAAATTTAGAATTGTTATCTTATATAATAAATGTGATGCAAGCATAGATTAAGGTTAATGAGAATACCCAACAAATTGTCTTTAGCAAAGTAGTATTTCTAGGTATGAGGAACATGGCAAAGTCAGTTCTTCAAAATGTGGAATGATTGCTTGAGGAAGCTACTAGTTGAAAATGGCTATACTCGGCAAGTAAGATCGAATATTTTTTATGGAACTATAATTTGGAACAAGACTTCAGGATAAAAAAATATGCATACCAATTGGGGGATGTGATTAAGGGATTTTTCCCCTGTGATATTGGGTCGTGATCACAACAAAGTAAGACTGAGTGAAAGAGATAATCATCTCCCCACAATGACAAACACACAAAAACCAAAGAAAATAACTAGGTTAATTAGGATAAAGTAGGGATAGAGAGGAGAAAAGAAGGTGCACCTCGTTCTTCTGTTTGGTGTCGATCCCTACTCCAATTCGCCCAAGAGCTCCCGATATTCTGCGGGAATCAACCTGCAAGACAGATACAAAATTAGGGCTATGAAAAAAGTAGTTATACGATCATAAACATGTGCATGTTCTACGTCATATAAATGTACAATGAAGACAAATCTGGGGGGAAACAAACTCTTTTATTACTAGCAAGTGGAAAAGGTAAGTTGCAACCTTGTCCAACCTTCAACATCGTCCGAGAATCCTCAAGCATCAACTCAACCGATAAATACTTCTCTCAATGAATCAGATATGGATAAGGAGACACCCTATAGTCACATAAAAGGAGAAAGAAGCTCTAGAAAAGGAGTTTCCAGATTAAAGGGGATGTTGCTCAGAGAATATAGGGAAAGGAGGCTTGCTAGATGGCAACATAACTTTGCACCAAGGGACTTGTGTTATCTTCTTAGCCTAGCCCTCCATGGTTTTTTTATATCTTCCCAAAGAGGTTTGGGGAGTTGAATTTCATTGTGTACGAGCAAGGGTCATTGGGAAACGAGCCCAGTAGAAAAACCCACCCGAAAACACAGGATTATTTCATTTTTGACCAAAAATGAGGGCATCCGTGAGTTACAGTGAAGAAAGGCGTGAATGTCCATGTGTTGCACTAGGGAAACCTGCGTATATGCTCTTAAAGTATGTTTTTTAAATGATTTTTGAGAGGAATTTTTAGGGAAAAGTCTAGCAAGCATTGGGAAAAGGGTTAGGCCATGGCACAAAATCATAGGTGTGGCTTTTGTGCTATAACAAATTCCCCCTAATGTGTGAGTTCAGAAGGGAAAAATGATGGATAAAATACATTATGAACTCTAAGAGGCAAGGATGCATCGAAGTATCCATAGAAGTTCTCGAACAACTGATCCAAAAAGTAATAACAGTCAACAAAGATCAAGCAAGAGTTTTGTTTCCCAAGTCGGGCATACCCGTGCTCAGGAGTGATAAAGCATGGTCGCTAAAGCAAATACATTGTGGATCCATGGTACACATGAAAGTATAACTAATGTCCATGGCCATGAATAATATGCAATGGATCCATGTGATAAATGTAAAGTAGCAAGCATGGCCACGAAGAATACATAGTGGATCCATGTCAAAGCAGATCATAACCACGAAGAGATACACAATGGAGCTATGTCTCAAGATCAAGAACAAAGGATATCCAGAACCAAGAGAATGAACAAACTAATCCTCTACAAGTACCAAAGTCTGTGAGGTGGCACCATATGAGTCCGGAAGGAACATAAAAGAGGTGGCGCTCATACTTCACCCGAAGTCTTCACAACGATCCATCGTGGTACAAGTCTACACTATGTGAATAGATGAGTCGAAGTCAAACATAGTGAGACATCATTTGATTACTGGTCATTGATGTATACCATTAAAAAATATGAGACAACCCATCGATAATGATGATGGGAGTCAAGGTACCGTGGTACTATCTAACAAGTGTGAATAAATGAGTTGGCGTCGAACACTTGTTAAAAACTATTAAACTGGGGACATTGATGTATTCCCATTGTCAATAGTGAGGGAACCTACCACTGATGACTACAAGTCCCAAGGTACCAAACATATCTCTAAGTCCCTCTCCCATAGCAAGATGTGTCGAAGTCGATGGGAGGGAACCCGTTGGAAGGAAGGCATTAAGGCATTCTCCATCATCCAGTACGAGGGGTGGCGGAAGGCCAAAGATTTGGAAGAGATTGGACGAAGAGATTGATACTTGTGATGATGAGACTTGACTTGGGAAGACCGACTTGTAAGGTCAAAGGCTAATTGCAAAATTGTTGACACAGGTTGAAAATTTTCCCTTGAACATAAGCACGACACATTATGTGACTCGGCACATTATGTGACTCGGGTAGCATGACTATAAGTTGGGATACATTTGTGACATGGGAGGTGACAACAAACGCTGCATATAGTTGGAAGAATAACCAACCAGGGGAGGGAAAACTCAAAGAGCGAAAAAGTCTCCTAAAGCCATACTAAACCCAAAACGATGAGATATTGACTCAAGATTGTGCTTTGTTCAAGGACGAAAAGACTGCTGCCAACAAAAGAGATTAAATGTTTTCCCATTCTTTTGGTTTTTATTTTTATTTTTTGTCTTTTTCGTGTTATAGAAGCTTGAAAAAAGAATAAAAGAATGCTTATTGTATAGTGGAGGAAATGAGTGTCGCAAGCAAGCAAATTAGTTCTAGAGTGCAAGGAACATGCCTATGCTCAATGCAAGGAAGCATGTGCAAGATAAGGACACTCGGGGAAATGTATCCTCCAGGGATAAGGTATCAAGTACCAAAGGCAAAAATTACAAGGCTGGGAACTGATAGGAATGCACAAGCATTTGGTTCAACAACAACATGTTGAAGTTGACATTAGGCCTAAACGCGCGAGCAGTCAATATGTTGATGCAGATATGACTCAACTTTGGGAAGTAAAATTCCCATAATGGTTTTTTTCGTAAGTTTAGTCTCCAGGGCCCAAAAAAGAATAAAATCATACCAAGGAGATCTCTTCTTGTCACAGTAGGGCCAGAGTATTCATGTTTCATAAATAGTCAAATCAGTCCAGAAAAGGGTTAAACTTATACCGAAAGGATACCTCTTCAAAACCTTTTTAACGAGTGTGATAGAGACAAGATCACTCAGCTATCTTTTCAATTTTAAGGAGTCTGAAAATAGATTAATTATGGACTCCCTCATTCTTTTTCATAAATTTAGTCCTCTTAGCCCGAAAAAGTATAAAACACAACTTAAGAGAACTCTTCTAGCTCATAGACTAGAGTATTCCTTTTTTCGTAAGTACTCTTGTCCACTCCGAAAAAGAGGTAAACTTATGTTGGACAGACATTCCTTCAGGTCCATTGACGAGTGTACAAGGAACAACGTCACTCGGTAATCTTTTCAATTTTAAGGAGTCTGGAAAGAGCTTAACTATGGACTCCATAATGTCATTGTGAGAAACATGCAAGGGAGGGAGTCCTATGGGTAATGACTAGAATAAAATTGAGTAAGAATTTTGAAGCTTGAACGCAAACTCATGGCGGGGCTAAGCATGATTCCCGAGCCTAATAGAAAACTTGCAGCATGAGCGCCATAATACAAAGGGATTCTAAACTAGGACGTCCATGGAAGGTAGGCTCTACCACATGAGTTACGACACTTCTAAACATTAGAGAAGGTTCCGCATTGCAACTCAGTGGGGTCGATCCTGCGACCGAATGAATCAATAAATGGATAATGGAAAAATGAATGGAGGGGAAAACCTAACCCATATGCCCGTTTCGAGATCCTTACTTGTCAGAACGGATCGACATGGAAGAAAAGGTACCAAAAAAATGTCTCAAAAGTCCTGTGTATAAGACCAAAAACACTTACCTAGAAGTTAATAAGTCCAATACATGAACCTTTGATAAATACAAGTATTAAGGGATACAGAACTTGAAAACAAGAAACCCTAAAAGTACAGTGTGTACAAAGGAATGCACAACCTTGCAGCTTATGCATAATAGTGCTCCAGGTAGACCCCTTTGTTAGGCTTAAGCCAAGGGTTTCATTGGTAACCAACCAATAAAGCTTCAAGTTCAGGAGGAGGTCGAAGATCCATAATCATAGCTTCAAGGATGCCCTCATTTGAAGGCAACTCAACATCCATGAAACTGGGGCCCGATAGCTCACAAATACCAGGGCTCAAGGTATTACAAACAACAAGATCAGACTCAAGAAGAAACGCAAGATGACTCGGGGAAATAGGAGGAAGGAAGGGCTCCCATGCCCCCATCGGACAAAACATATGATCAATTGTCGAGACCTTGTCTCGAGAAGGTGAACATAATTGTAAAGGATCCTTCTCAGGAGCAATTGAACATCAAGTATAAGATGCCACATAATTCGCCTGTGGCAGGGAAGAGTCTACTCGAACACTGGGAACACTCAAGGGGGGAAACTAAGGTAAAGCCGAACTAGGATGGTTATTATCAAATGAATTTGATTAATAGTGACAATGCTTCCATTGTGAGGGAAATGCATCACATGAAAGAGAGTAGACACCACAACATTCATTGTATACACATAATCACACCCAAGAAGCAAATTAAAGTCTAAAGTGCCTCGCACCACTAACAGATCAACTCAGACAGTTTTCCCACCTAACATGATAGAAAACTGAGGAAGAACCCCCAGACATTCACTAGGTCTTTTGTCGAAAGCCAACAACTCATTGGTAGTTGACACAAGCTTGGGAGAACCCAAAGCTTGCCAAGTCGAGGATCATAAAAGAATTGCATAGGATCCTTCATCTACAATAGTTCGGCATATGCCTAAATTATTAGTTCCAACCATTATCTAGAAGGGTGCAAAAGAAGGAAGGTGAGGCTCTACAAGATCATTCCAATCAAAGGAAACCATCCTTGGACTTGGAGGGAGCATACTCAAAGAGAGTGGAATGCCCCCTTGCTCATAAGGTACTGAACTGGAAATGCTAAGGACATAGTCAGAAGACACATCACTCCCCAAGAGAAGAGTGGGATCAATCGAATATTGCATCGACGATGTCACTTCCTTAGAGTTGTCACTCTTTAAGATAAGATTGGGATCAACCAAAGATTGCATTGCTGCGACCACTTCCTCAACCAATGGTTGAATAGGATGTGATACAACATGGTTCAGAGACGCATCACCCCCCAAAACAAGAGTGGTGTCAGTCGAAGATTGCATTGGCACGACCGCTTCATTAACCAGAGATTGAATAGATTGTTAGGAAACCAAATATGACTTAGAACTACAAGGGCCTTCAAACAAGGACCACGTTATCTGTACCATGGCTATAGCAGGGCACAAATGATTAAGGTGATCTTCTTTGCAAATTTTACAAGGGAAATTGGGCTTATGTCCTATACGTCTAGGCTTCTCAACAGTATCAATGCTCCCAGCTTGACTTACAATGGCCAATGGGTTGCCCCCAACATGAATAACAGAGGTTGGTTTCACGTCTCCAACATGACTAGCAGAGGTTGGTGACAAGACTCCAACATGACTCGCAAAGGTCGGTGACCCAATGCCAGTATGACTAGCAGTGACTAGAATTTTTCTCCCAGCATGACTCGCAGAGGCTGGTGACATGACTCAAACATGACTCGCAAAGGTTGTTGATGAAATTCTAGTATGACTTGTAGTGACTTGGCTAGTGCTTCTAGCATGACTAGCAGAGGTTGGTCACTTTCCCCCAACATGACTTGCAGAGGCTGGTGACAAGTCTCCAACATGACTCATAGAGGTTGGTGACTTCTTCTTCTTACTCTTCCTCTTCCTTTTCCTTTTAGACTTTTGGTTACTAGTAGTTGGAATTTCACCTGAAGAGGGAGAAGGAGGAGAAGTAGAATTTACGAATGCAAAAGGTGAAGGATCAACGTTCATACGATGCCCCTAACATAAGGTGTTTAATTGAGAAGCACCAAGAGCATTTAAGACATTCAGAGTGGTACATAACCAAACCGATAGTCCTACATTCAACCCAGGAATGTTCAAAGTGGCCATCAAGGGGGAACCAATGTTTCCAAAGAAAGGAAAAGCATAAGGATCACCTTAGGCAGGGGTCCCTTGGTTGGTATCCTCAAGAACTTTGGCCATATCATTCTTATGCATAGGTTCTCCCTTTGCGAGATTGTTCATGTCCATAAAAGTCTCACAGAATAACTCTAGCAAACGAGTAGGATAAAGACCACGCCTTCTAGGAGATGACTCCACACTTTCAAGAGAAAGACTAGGGGTCCTTCCCAACCAGTGGAGTGGTCGATCAACCACCCTAAATCAATGATCCAAAAGAAGTGACACTGAAACAACCTAAGGCCAACTACACAAAGAAGCACTCCAATAAAAATCCCTAAGAGAAACATCGCAAACAAACAACTTTTTCAAATCTTCAGCCCAAGTGGATGAGGTCTTGAGTCCAGAGTAATGAAAAAGTGGAAAGGGACCTTCCAGACGAAGGCATGGGTTGATTAAGTCTCATGGAACAACAAATGAAGGAGTGAGAAGCAATTATCTCGACCTCCACTAATTAGCCTTATCTAGTGCAAGCACCCACGCTTCGCGGGGCACCCTCCAATGGTACTAAAAAGTGTGATATGAAATCTGCCTCAGGTACCACGACAAGCCCCCGTAGTCACCTCTGAGATCCCTAGGAAAATCCACTAAGGTTACCAACTCGTAGTCAACGTTCGGGGGGTACAATCAACAGTAGGGATCGAACATATGGCCAAGGTAACAAAGCTCGAAGCTTCAAAAGCGTCGCCTCTCACAGTGGTAAAGGCACTAGAGAAACCTCCAATATATGATATCTCCACTGTGCTTAGTCAAGCTTCGGAGGGGAAATATCCTCGACTCTGCTTCATGTGACCTCGTGTTTATCTCTTGTATTAGAGGAGGCTCCCAACCATACTTACGAAATTTGGATTTGAGACTCTCCCTAGCTCATACTTCTATGTTTATTTTGCAGCCTTGGAGAGTTATCTCTCCAATCCTAATCCAAGGCCCTAACCCTAAACTTGTTTGTGAACCCTAGAAACAAAGTCTAGTACATTTTAAGCTTAGTGTTTGTTTTAGTGGTTGTTTTTACTCAAGGGGTATGGAAGTGCAACCGATGTTGTTTGAGACTCTTACAAAATGAAACTTATAAGAACACTGGCAAAGAAAACTTTACACTAATTCTTCAAATGAAAAAGAGTTTCACAAAGAAAATGCATGAACAATCCTTCAAACCAAAAGATGCAATCTTGTTTCGTTTTCTGATGCAAAATGCACAATGCAACTTTCAAGAGAAAGAAAACAAGCAAACAAAAGTTTTTTTTTTTTTTTTTTGGTCTTTTGAAATGCTTTTAAGATGAGAAGAAAATGAAAACTTATGCTATTATTCTTTTCTTTTTCAAATAACAATGCAAAACAATGCAAAGAAAGAAGAGGCCTAACTAGCATAAAACTATTTTTTTCATTTTCTTTCAATCAAAGCAAAACTAACAAAAGATTTTAAAAGAGACTACATAATACATGATTCATGGACCCCCCCCCCATGAGGGGGATTTTTTTTTTCAAAATGCAAATCATTTTACTTAAAAATGCAAGCTAAAAATAAACCTAGAACACTGGGAAGCCATGAGAAAAATCTGTTTTGATCTAAAGGTTTTCACAAGCTTAGACACAGTAATACAAAGCAATCACAAACTTAGGAAGCTCGGGATAACCTGGAGAAACCCATAAATCTCCCAGAAACTGAAGAATTTTTTTTTTTCACAAATGCACATAGGTCTGCGACTATGTGAACTGAGACTCGCAGATGTCCGTGGGTCATACATAGTAAAAGCATGGATATCCGTGACTGGTATCGCAAAAAAGTGCGAATAACTCTGTAAAATTGGAAAACTAAAAAGGACATTCAACAGGGAGACTCCTAGAAACTAATGGAAAAGTTTCTAGATGATAAAAGCTTGGAAAACAAGAAAACTCACAGAAATAAAAAAGGACACACAAGCCACCCTACAACTAACCCAAACTAGGAGAATCCCCAACGGAGTCGTCAATTCTAATTAAGGGATTTTTCCCCTGTGATCTTTGGTCGTGATCACAATAGAGCAAGACTAAGCGAAAGAGATAATCGTCTCCCCACAACGACAAACACACAAAAACCAAAGAAAATAACTACTTTAATTAGGAGAAAGTAGGGATAGAGAGTTGAAAATAAGGTGCACCTTGTTCTCCCATTTGATGTCGATCCCTACTCCAATTCGTCAAAGAGCTCTTGATCTTCTGCCGGAATGAACCTACAAGATAGATACAAAACTAGGGCTACGACAAAATTATTTATATGATCATAAACATGTGCATGTTCTACGTTAGATTCAAAGTAAACATAAAGATAAATGTACAATGAAGACAAATATGGGGGAAAGCAATTTTTTTTTGACCAGCAAGTGGAATGGTAAGTTACAACCTTGTCCAACCTTAGGCACCGTCTTGAAGCCAATTGTTTGGGTTCCTCCAAGAATCCTCAAGCATCAACTCAACCGATAAAGACTTCTCTCAATGACTCGGATAGGGATAAAGAGACACCCTATAGTCACATAAAAGGAGAAAGAAGCTATGGAAAAAAAGAGTTTCTAGATTAAAGGGGGTGTTGCTCAGAGAATATAGGAAAAGGAAGCTTGCTAGATGATGACAACATAACTTTGCACCAAGGGACTTGTGTTCTCTCCTTAGCCCTCCATGGTTGTTTTATATCTTCCCAAAGAGGTTTGGGGAGTTGAATTTTGTTGTGTATGGGAAAGGATCAATGGGAAACGAGCCCAATCGAAAAACCCACCGAAAAACACGGGATTATTTTATTTTTCACCAAAAATGAGGGCATCTGCGGGTTGCAGTGAAGAAAGGCACGGATTTTTGTGTGCTGCACTAGGGAAACTCGTGGATATGCTCTTAGAGCATGTTTTTTTAATGATTCTTGATAGGATTTGTTAGGGAATAGTTTAGCAAGCATTGGGAAAAGGGTTATGCCATGTCACAAAAGCATAGGTGTGGCTTTTTGTGCTATAACATGATGTTAACTAAGAGAGAGATCATCTATGTTGAGTAAGAGAGAGATGGTTTTCATAACATAAGAGAGGATTGGAATTTGGTTACAAATAAGTAGAGTACTCAAGGTGAGAGTGTTATAACAAGAATCTCTCACAGGATGATCAAGAAACAAGAAGGAAGAATGTTGAGACATGAGTCTAGGTGCGGCCATGAAGGCTTGAGAATCCAAGAAGAGAATTTTTTTGTGTAAAGACAATTACTACAAAAAATCCAATGATTCTAATTAGAGTGGGACCATGGAATAAGAGGGAAATATTTACTGGTTCAAGTAGTGAAGATCCAATAACTATAAGGGGTGTCAAGGTACAGATAAAGTAGTACCTTGTGGGGAGAATTTTTCTGAAAAGATTTCTATGTCAAGATGTTATTGTTATGATAAAGAAATATAGAGGATCTACTTGGAGATAAAGGCAACATTTCCAAGGACCATCCATACAATTGTGGGGGTAGTATCTCCATTATTGTCATCATAATGGTGTAGCGGAAGCATAGTATGAATGTTATAACTTCAGGGGTGAAGTAATGAAAAGCTTGAATGATATAGGAATGTCAGCAGAAGCATAAGCAATGCATCATGTGTAGATTGGTTCTGGAGGTATAAAGCCATACTTCTGGGGAAGGCATTACATAAATCTCAGGGAATTCCAAAATTTGATAAAATTCAAGAGTAACTGAAGGCTAATGGAAAAGGGTATCACTAGGTGGATTTTAAGTTATTTGAGTCTATTGTAGCACTCAAGAACCATGACAACAATGAAGAGGAATGTTGAGTACATTCCAAAGGTGTTGAGTGTATTGCCAAGGTACATTGGGAAGGCAAGTCAAAGAGACCTAGGCATAAAGGTGATTTCCTTAAGGGATAGAAAATAATAATTCTATGCTTGGTATAGAATGCAAAAGAGATGGTACCCAAAAATAATCCATCTCAAGAGGAAAATAACCATGGGTAACATTCCAGGGGTTGGAAGTATCACTAAAAATTGTGATGACAAGTAAAGGCAGTGTCAACTACTTCCAATCAATCTCTATGAGGTTGGGAATGAAGATAGTGGGTAGCATTGCAATATGCTAGAAATTGACTATGCAAGTCAACTTGAAATCAAATGGAATAGGAAAAGAGAAGAGAATGGCGCAAAACACTACAAGGGCTAATATGTTCAATCAAGGGAAGGTTGAACCAGTTTGGTCGAGAAGAGTAAATAGAAGTTGAAGATATAAATTCAATATGAGAGCATGGATGGAAAAGTAATTTGGTCATGCATGTATTTGGTCATATGGATCCAGAAAATAATTAAGGATTAATTTAATATCGACATATCATATGGATGAAAATATTAAACTGATCAAAAGAGGTTTAGATGGAAAGTGCTCAGTAAGAGAGAAAAAAGATACATGAATCTAGGAAGAATTGAGGTCATCTAGGAACAACAAAGAAAAGCAGTACATGAAGAATGAAGTTGTTGCAATTATTGTAGCAACAATTATGTTATGCCTTGTCGGACAACCATACATAGTACAGGAAAATGGAATGCATATGCATTCATGGGCATGCTAGTGATGCAAAGTTAGCGCATATAGATATGTTGTAATAAATGTAGATTTGTTAATATATATATATGATGATGATGATGATGATGATGATGATGTTCACTAGTAGTCTATTGTTATATATATATGATTATAAAGTTGATAACGATGGTTGTTGTGTCAGGAAAAAGATAATTATTGCATGGTTGCAAGTGTTGCTAATAATGTTCTTGCATATAGAAGGAAGCAACGTAAAGCTAAAGTGCATATTACAAGGCTTATAACAGAGGCTTGTGAGCTTTTATTGTTATCAGATAGCAAGGTAGCATTCGATTTATTTAATGACAACTATATAGGTATGAGTTTTATGTAATTTTATTGCATAATTGCTAAAGGAAATTTTAGTAAGAATTTCCTTAGCCAGAGTTTATTTGATCACCTTATTGTATTATTTGAATGCATACATGTGATGTAATAACATATTATGGATTTGTTGGTTACGAGCTAATAACCAAATCAATAAAAGGGTATGACCCTATTATAAGAATGAATACCAGTAACGCTAGTCATGTATGAGGCCATGACTTGGCTGGATATGGAAAGGATTTAGTGCCACACAAGTATCCAAGGAAAACTTCTTACTACTAAATAATGTTTGGACTGTAACCTTTTTACTAACACTAAATAACACCACAAAATTATATTCTTGGTGTAGTGTTCGGGTCGAAAAGGAGAGTATCCAAATAGTTGAGCAAGCAATAGAAGTGTATGGAGAATGTGTTGAGGCATTGGCCAGACTTTCCATTACCAATGGTGAGATACATGACTTAGATATAGAGCGTTCTGAAGC
>ML807266.1:25413-35796 GCA_009831015.1 Picea engelmannii
TTTAGCAGGGGATTTCGAATCTGGTTCATAGTTCCTTAACCGACACTCAATAGATTTATGTCCAAAGTTATGACAGGTGTAGCATTCAACCTCATTATTCAATAAGTCAAACTTATTGTTGCAGTGTTGCCTACTTATTGACTTTTGATTATTTCTTAGCCTCCTTAGTTGTATGTGTCCAAACTTAATTTGGCAATTTGCAGTCCATGAAGGATTATTACTTGACTGTATCATTATTTGTTGTGGGAAGTATTTATTCCTTTGAAATCTTAATTTCTCATGTCTAAGTCTTAAGGAAAAATTTACAGCTTTGTGACCAAAGTTAGAATAGTAGAAACAATAGCCATAGAAAAATTCTTTGTACCTGGAAAATGGTTGCCTTCTTTGAGAAAATCGATTTCTTTCTTGCTGATGACGTCTTTCAGCATAGAGAGCATTGTTTCTTCGTTCTATAGATTCAATCCTGGCACCTTTTCCTTTAATTATCCTGGGTGGTTGATTGTCTTCCTTTGTTTCTGCAGGCTTGTTATTGTCATTGGTTGTACTTTTGACAAACTTGATGGGTTCTTCATTTCCTGGCTTCCCACTACTTGATCCCTCTTCATAACCCAAACCAGTTTTCAGCTTTGGATTCCTTTGCTAATTCAGAATGGTGGCTAATCCTTCTGAGGCTTTGATACTTGATAGATTCTGATTATACAAGGCTTGAAATTTCTCCATTTCTTTCCTTGTTTTCACTACTTCTTGTTCTAATGATTCACATCTTGTCTTCTTTTCTAATAGCTGTTGTTTCATAATCTCTTCGATTTTCTTTGCTTCTTCCAATTCTACTTTTAGTAGGACAAGGTCTTCACCAGGTTCTTGACTATCTTTCTCGAACTGTATCAACAATTGTCTTTTCTTTCTATTCTTGATTCTTAGTCTGTCAATTTCTTCCAATGCACTGATCAGTTCTCCTTCCATGTCAACCATAGCTTCTTCATCATTCTCATCACTGCCTGTGCTTTTATTATCATAATTATATTTGTCCATAAGCATGAAGTCATTTACCTTATCTTCATAGGAAGAGTCACTATCGGTGTCTTCTGAGGAGTCATCATTGTTTACACACAAACTTTTAGTTTTATCAAATCTCCTGGATTTGTGCTTCTCTTCACCTTCATAGTTCTGATCATGTTTCTTGTGTGGACATTTATTTGCCAAATGACCTATCCTTCCACAGTTAAATCATTTGAAAGGAAGTTTACCTTTGTATTTGCTTGATCCCTTCTTTAGTCTCTTCACAAATTTTGCTTCAATTTCATCGGGCTCAGAATCCTCATTCTTGTCTGCTTTAAATGATGCTTCTCTGGAAGTGAGTTTATCTTTAACTATTCTCATTTCATATGTAGTCAGTGTTCCTAGAAGTTGATCAAACTGCAAGGTTTTTAGATCATTAATTTCTTCTATAGCAGAGACCTTCGGGTCGAACCTATCTGGGAGAGATCTCAAGATTTTCTGAACTAAAGAAGGTTCCCCAATTATTTCACCAAGTGCCTTCATTGCATTTACCATTTCTTCTATTCTTAGAAAGTATTTTCCAATAGTTTCATCTTCCTTCATCTTCAGTTGTTCAAATTGTATTATGTAGGTTTGAAGCTTTGCATCCTTTACCTTCTCATTACCCTCATAATTGTTAATGATTTTGTCCCACATTTCTTTGGTAGTTTCTAGGTGCATAACTTTTATGAATTCTGCTTCTGCAAGCCCACTCAAGATAGCATTCATAGCCTTAGCGTTGAAGCTAAATTCTAGTTTGTCATCCTTATTAGCTAGCACAACTGGCTTTACATAACCAGTATCTACCACATCCTAGACATCTTCACCTAAAGCCATTATGTAGGTTCTCATTCTAACTTTCCAGAAGGAAAAGTTTGTTCCATTGAACAGAGGGGCCTTATTGGTTGAATTTCCTTCATGGATTAACATGTTTAAGCTCTAGGATCTACCCTTAGATAAAATGGGTCGGCTCTGATACCAATTGTTGGACAACTGAGAGGGGGGGTTGAATCAGTTGTCACCGTGCTTAAACATTTTTGCTTCTTTTAAACTCTTTGCGGAAACACTAAATGATGATCACATTAATGCAGGGAAATAAACAATGGTACATTCAACATCAGTCACATATATGAGAAACACAGAGACAAATATTTCCCGAGGAAACCCATACAGGGTAAAAACCTCTTTTTCTTTATATGATAAGTAATAGTTACATTCTTTACATTATCATGCATATGAGCACCAACTCATAATGAGGCTACAACCTCAGTTTTGTAAGACGGTACTTGCTGAGAGAACCAACTCTCTGTTTTCTCTAGCACCCACTAGAAGGAAGCACCAACTCCCTGGTTTCTTTAGCACCAACTAGAAGGAAGAACCAACTCCCTGAGTGTTTCCAGCACCAACTGGATCAAAGCACCAACATCCAATCATACAGGCACCAACCTGTATAATAGAGAACAAGAGTTCTCCCTTGCACCACCCTACCACCCTGGTTTCTCTGGATGCAACCAGATGGAAGCTACAACTCCCTGTGTTCAAGCACCCACTTGAAACTATGAGGAAAACAGTCCTCCCTAGCACCTCCCTTCCACCCTAAAATAAAAATCTTTGCTACTGAAACTTAATACAGTGATATGATGTTCAACAATGTCTTACAAGACTCATCATTGTTCTGCTGCATTTCGTTGCTCTGTCTGCCTCATTGCCTTTCTGCACACATGACTTGCGTTGTTTGTTCTTCTATTTTTTTATGCTTTGTGTGCCATGTCCATTCATTGCACAGTTCCTCTTCTGTTCAATTCTGTTGATGCCCTCTCCTCCTTCTTCACACATGAATCACCTTCAATAACAGCAACCACAACAACTCCAATAGCAACCACAACACCTTCTCTTCTCTGTACCGTGTATATATAGCTTCTGTGCATCTTGTGCATGCAATATTCGCCATTCTTCTACATGGTCATACCGCACCAATATCCTCCACATATCAAGTGCTCTGCATGATCATTATTGCGACTCTTCAACTTCTTTGGAAATTCAACCCTTGTGTCTATCATCACTAGGTGTTAAGCCGAGATTCCTTTTTCTCTCTAGTAGTTGAGACTCTTCGTATTCTCTGTTACAGTTGAGCTCATCCTTTCTGTTTTATTTATGAGCTCAAACCCTCATCCAGCTGTCAATTTCCTCCATGAATCATTTTCATTCCACTGGCAGATTAAATGTAACTCTTCAGCTCCTCTGGAAATCACACCGAAGTCTCTTTGCATCCTCTGGTAGAAACCATCAATGGTTTCTAGCAGTTTCATTATGTTGTGCAACAATAGCCCTCCGATCTTTTCAAATTCACCTGCACCGTTGGATTGAATCCATGGGATATTGCATTCATTTCGGCATTTCGACATTCGGCAATTTTGTGCTGAGTGTCTCGACACTTCATTTCTCGATCTTCGAAGTTCCGATACAGAACATTTATACACTAGCTCCTTCCCTAATATGACTATGGTCATAACCAAGCACCTATGCAAAAATCAATTTTCGCAAATTCGCATTTTGTGAATCTGGATATGAGGCATCTCGACTTTCCGAGTCGGGATCTCCGAAACCTCGAAATGGAGCTTATCTGGACTGACTCCTTCCCTTCTCGTGACCATGGGCTGTGACCACAGCCTTATGCATAAGGCACTTTCGTGATTTTGCATTTCATGATTCTGGAGATGAGACATCTCGACTCTCCAAGTCACGATCCCTGATACCCCAAAATGGCGTGGGATCAACGGTCCTGATCAAAGATTCATTCAATGGCTGCGATTGAATCGCAATTTCACATATCGCAAAATCGGAATTCTTGTTGCATTTTTTACTTGCCACTCCATGTTGCGATCCCCAAAACTCCGACACGGACTAGAATCAATGGTCCAGATCAAATCTTGATCTAACAGCTTAGATTACATCGCGATTTCGCATATCGCGATATCGGGATTCCTGATGTTAATAATCTTTGACATGTTCAACTTGCGATCCTCGAAACTCTGACATGGACTGGAATCAATGGTCCAGATTCAACCTCGATCTGACAGCTTAGATTAAGTCACGATTTTGCATATCGCGATTACGCCCGCTTCTCCTTGTTATACTTTAAAAGGTGTGCAGGTTCTCCTTGATCCAACGATGGTCGGGTCCTGCGCTTGTATCTAACATCTGAGATTTGTCCTCCTATTCAACACTCTTCTTGTATATATTCTAATCTGACAGCCCTCGTTCTTATGGGAATTTTGAATGAGATCCAACGATCAGAAATGCTTCTCAGGCCTTAGATCATTTTATCAATGTTGCATTGCCTTCTATCATTCGATCTTCCTGGACTTATCTTCTATTTTCCTGTTGATCATCACTACTGTACTCAAGCCATCATCACTGTTGTACTTGCCAACGTTGCCTTCGATCATTCGATCTTCCTGAACTTATCTTCTATTTGCCTATTGATCATCGGTGTTGTACTCAAGCCATCATCACTATTGTACTTGCCATCAATGACAAGCACATGCTTCCTGTTAAACATTTTCCAACAGGGTACTGGGCTTGCCTTCCATGCAATATGAAGGTGATTCCTAGTGATAAAATTCTTGGCACCACTGTCGGGGAACGATTTGAATACTTTTCTCTTGGATTAAACGACACATATTACTAGTTATAAAGGTGCATTAGAACTTAGCATCTTGAAGATTGTATCTTTCACCTAGCGAGTCCATTGTTTCAGCTCTGGTGCCTAAAGGTAGACATACAAGATCAAATCCACAGTTACCTTTGGTTCCACCTGAGGCTGACCCAGAGAAGATAATCAAAAAGGGAAAAGCTTCTCAAGGAAGTTTTTATGCTGTTGCTACAAGTGCTTCCGGTCAGTTTCCTGATTCCACTCTTAATACTCCAGTTCTTATATCAAGTAATCCTTCTTTAACTTCTACTGAAGTATCTAAGAATATTGATTTTCAAAAGTTTCCTATTGAATACTCTTCTTTCGAAACAGATTTGAAATAAGGAAGCTTTTAAATTCTTTCTTCCCCTGATATTGTAAAGTGGTATAGTCTTGAGAGTCTTGAGGAGTTTCCTACTTTAGGTTTTGCTACCCCTCCTCCTATTAAAATTTATGCTGCCAAAGAAAAGGAAACCTCCTCCCCCTTGCAAACTTTACCATCTGCTTCCAAGACTCAGTATTCTACTATGAAAACTGAAATGTTCCCTTCATACATTCCTTTTTCACCTAAGCTGCACACAGTTAAGTCCCCTTCTCCTCCTTGTTCACCAAGAGTTCAAAATCCAATGGAAGGTACTAAAACCCTTGCAAATAGGATGGATTCCATAGTGGCTACAAGATATGCCCCTCTTGTCTTACCTCATCTAGTGAATGCCCTCCCTCTTGGATATTATTTGAAATACATGCCCAAATTCACGAGCGAAGAATATATAACCGTTAAGGAACATATTGTTTCCTTCTACATCTATGCAGATAATCAAAACATTGAAAATGAGGATGTGTGGATGAGGGTCTTCACCCAAAGCCTTTTTGGTGAAGCTAGGAAGTGGTTTAGGGGTTTGGCCCTTGGATCCATTACTGGAATTGAGGCATTAGATGAGGCCTTCTTGAGGCACTAGGGGGACAAAAAGGACTCTTTATACTACATCACTAAATTTGGATCCCTAAAAAGGAAAGAGGGAAATTCTATCTCTGACTTTTCTAAAAGATTTAACAAAATGTACAATAAGATTCCTGATGAGATAAAACCCACTAAAACCTCTGCAAAAATCACTTATTCCAGTGCCTTTGACCCCAAGTTTTTCCTTCTACTAAGAGAAATAAGATAAGCCTCCTTAGTTCATATGCAAGATGAAGACTTGGAGGTGGAATACAACATAGTGGCATCTAATAAACTCAAAGGGAAATCTAATACGGATAGGAGAAAAATAAGAATTGAAGCCTCAACCTCTGACTCCCATACTATTCATCCTCGAGTAGATGAGCTCACCAAATTAGTAAAATCCCTTTCTATTGAGGTAAAGAAGTTAAAAATGGAAGGAAAACAGACCTACAAAAATACTCAAAATACTAATAACAGAGGTAAATTCAAGAGACCAAATAATGCTCCCCAAATACTTTCCAGAGATCCCAGAAAGAGAGAGAGAGAGATTATCAAAGGGTACAAACTCCTTTACAAAACAACCTGGTTGTTGATCAAGAAGGAGAGGAGGAAGAAGATGATCCTGAGATTCATTGCTTAGGTGACACATCCCCATCCACTCACTTGACTCAATCTACTTATGAGCAATCCTTGATGGATATTCAAATAAATGAATTATTTGAGGGAGAGAAAGAAAAATAAAGTCCTAATAGATATAGTCTGATATCCAAAAAGAATGAAGAAAAAAATGATGCTCCTAATTAGCCTGCCCAAAAAGAAAATTATGCCAAGGTGTGATAGTTAGCAGTAAGGAAAAAGACACTCAAAATCCCCAAGTTCTGGTCATAAATCCTACTCCTAAAACCAAAGATATCTTGAAGTCTTCTTCTTCCTTCAGATTTGAGAATGAGATCTAAAAATTAAGATTCCTATACCTTTTTTGGAATTGATAAAAAATGAAGAATTTAAAAAATATCTCTCCAAAATGTTACAGCCCAAAGCCTTTCCAAGCACCACTGATTCAGTAAATCTGCAAGATGAAAAACCAATAGTTATCTTGGGTTCGTTGATAGAAGATAGAGATGATTCATCCCCTCCTTTTTATACATCACTGAATATTCATGATAAGGTGTTGCATAATTGTTTGATGGATTCAGGGGCATCCCACAATCTCATGCCAAAAACTGTTATGGATGAACTTGGGTTAGAAATCAAAAAGACTTACCATGACTTATATTATTTTGACTATGGGAAAGTGAAGTGTCTTGGAATCATTAAGGATCTGGTTGTGACCCTATTTCAGCTGCCCATGAAAAGCGTATTCATGGATATCATGGTGGTTGATGTTCCCCCCAAGTTCGGCATGATCTTGTCAAGGTCTTGGATAAAAAGACTTGGGGTAACCTTGCATATGGATCTCTCATATGCTACCATTCCTATTTTTTGGGGGGAGCATAGAAGACTCTACAAGGAAGCTCAATTGTCTTACATCATTAGTGATGAAGCAAACCCCACAAATCATCCTATTTTTTCTCTTGATACTGATTTGGGATCTAGCATCTTGCAACTCACTGATACTCCTGAACCTCCTCATGAAATCAGAAAATAGTCTGTTAACTTTTGTGAGGAGTCTCCTCTAACCACCTCTGTTTGGAAGATGTTCTTTGATGAAACCTCTTCTAAGGAAGGTGTTGGTGTTGGAGTGGTCTTTGTATCACCAGCTCAAGAGATTACATCTTTTTCATACAAACTAGAATTTGAAAATATTAATAATGTGGCAGAGTATGAATCTTTTGTCTTGGGATTGAGAGCTACTAAAGACATGGGGATAGAAGAGCTATCAGTATTTGGGGATGATGAATTAATAGTCCATTAGATAAAAAATCTTTATCAAATGAAGCACCCTAGGCTTAGATCTTACAGGAATAAAGTATGGGACTTGGTGGATAGTTTCTTCTCATCTTTTAACATTTCATTTACTCCTAGAGAAGAGAATACCATGGTTGATTCTTTGGTTGTATCAACAAACAATTTCAGAGTCCCCTAACCACCTAAACTCAAGTATGATGTAGAACTCAAGTACATGCCTTCTGTTAAGAACCAAATATCAATATAGCATAGAAAAACCTCAGAATAAGTACTCAACACCTTGAAAAGGAGAGAAATTTAGATAATAAGCCTCTTCGAGGGGGAAACCTCCTTATTCCCACATAAATGTACAATTCCAAGATGATTCCAAACGAAAATATCTCCTTGGTATATATAGGAGACTAGGAGGTATAATTACAATTAATGGAATAAAGCCGACATAAATAAAATAACATTACTAATGTAATATGCCCCAATTAAGGGGTAATGAGCCAAAATTAGGGCTTAACATGCCCCTCCCCTTGACACAAGTGTTGTCCATAATGCTTGAGTAACTCGGGATTCTTCTGTATAAAAAACTCATCTTCCCAAGTGGAATCTTCAACCAATAGTTTCCTCCATTTAATGAGATACTCTGAAATGGATCTATTCCTCAGCTGGCGAAATCTTTTGTCAGTGATGGCTTCAAGCTCCAATATGATTTTTCCTTCCTCGTCAAGTTCTGGCAATTTAGTTTGAACTGGGATCTTGTCGCCTGTAACCTTCCTTAAGCATGAAACATGGAAAACTGGGTGTACACATGAAGATGCAGGCAAATCCAATTTGTATGCCATAGTACCAATATTTTGCAACACCTTATAAGGTCCATAGTAATTTGGTGATAATTTATTATCCTTTTTGGCTTGCTTGAGTGACATTTGTTTGTATGGTTATAGTCTTAAAAATACCCAATCCCCTACTTCAAAACTTCTTTCCATACGATGTTGATATGCTTGTTGTTTCATGTGATTTTGTGCCATGGTCAGGTTGTCCTTTAAGATTTGGAGAAGTTGGTGTTGATGCTCTATGTGATCTTCCACTGCTTGAACCTTAGATTTTTCTTTTAGAGAAGAAGTGATGGAAGGAGGGTGGTATCCATAGAGTGCTATAAATGGTGTCATTTTTGTTGCAGTATGAAAGGAAGTGTTATACCACCATTCTACCAAGGGTAACCATTTGAACCATTGTG
Source organism: Picea engelmannii (assembly GCA_009831015.1). Taxonomy (NCBI): domain Eukaryota; kingdom Viridiplantae; phylum Streptophyta; class Pinopsida; order Pinales; family Pinaceae; genus Picea; species Picea engelmannii. The sequence continues at coordinate 34,225 of ML807266.1, forward strand.
TTTGTTTATCAAAGACAAAGAAATGAAGGTAGCCTTCCACACATTTGTTCACTATCTCGGTTTTCTTATCATATTGAGGATGATAGGATGAGCTATGAGCCAATTGAGTACCCACACAAGAAAACAATTTTGTCCAAAAATTTCCAGTGAAGATGGGATCTTTGTCACTTACAATAATCTTTGGGCTGCCATGTAGCTTTTGAACTATCTCCATGAATGCAGTGGAAACTGTACTAGCTTTGAAGGCATGAGAGAGTGTACAAAGTGTGTGTACTTGGTCATTCTATCAACAATCACCATGATGACACTCTTTCCTTCAGATTTTGGTAACCTTGTGATGAAATCAATGGAAACCTCTTCCCAGTGTTGACTTGGGATGACTAATGGTTGTAAAAGACCTAGGGTCTTAATAGTTTCCATCTTGTTTTGTTGGAAAACTAAACATTCGTCCACAAACCTTTGAACATCATTTTTAAGGCCATCCCCAAAAAAATCCTTATTGACTCTATGGTAGGTTTTCAATAATCCCGAGTGCCCTCCTACTAGAGAGGTGTGCAATTCCAATAATACCTTTTGTTTTAGTTGGGAGTTCTTACATAAATATAAGAAATCTTTGTACCATAGTGAATCATTTTTCCATGTAAATGTATCCGATGCATTGGAATCCTGCTGCAACCTTTGAATGAGAGTCCACACTTTTTCATCATTCTTCCATTCATCCCTTGCTTCTATTATCCAATCAGCTTGGATGATCGAGATAGCACAGAGAAAGGCCTCAAAATCTTCATCATTTCTTGAGAGTGCATTTGCCACAACATTTTGCTTCCCCTTTTTATAGACGATTTCAAAATTATAACCCAATATCTTGGTTACCCATTTTTGTTGTTCTTCTGAAGACAGTCTTTGTTCCAAGAAGTATTTAATACTATCATGATATGTTTTGACCTTGAAGTGCCTACCTATTAGGTAAAGATGCCATTTCTTCAATGCATGTAGTATTTCCATCATTTCCTTCTCATAAATGGGTTTGTGTAAGTCCTTTCCCTTGAGTGGTCGACTTTCAAAATCCAGGGGGCTTCCTTCTTGCATTAGGACAACACCAATTTTGTTTCCCGAGGCATCACATTCCATAATAAATGTTTTTGTGAAGTCTGGAGTGGTCAAGACAAGATATTTGCACATCACCTCTTTAAGTTGTTCAAAAGATTTAGTTGCCTATGGATTCCATGAAAATGCATCCTTCTTAGTTAGTGTCGTTTAAGGTGCTGCTATTCTTCCATAGTGTCAAACAAAATTGCAGTAGTAATCTATCAAACCCAAAAATCCTCTAAGATTCTTCAATGTTTTAGGGATCGGCCAGTCCATCATGGACTTAATATTTTTAGGGTCTACCTTAACACCTTCATGAGATACAATATGACCCAAATAATCTACCTCCTTCACTCCAAAGAAACATTTGGATGGTTTGGCATATAGTTGTTTCTCCTTTAGTAGTTGTATCACCTTGTCAACATGTCGCACATGATCCTCCCAAGACTTGCTATAGATTAGTATATCATCAAAAAATACTAA
>ML807266.1:35846-71879 GCA_009831015.1 Picea engelmannii
ATCATCAAAAAATACTAACACAAATTTTTGAAGGAAGGGCTTGAAAATGGAATTCATCAACCCTTGGAATGTGGAAGGTGCATTTGTAAGGCCAAAAGGCATGACCAAAAATTCATAATGGCTTTCATGAGTTCAAAATGATGCTTTTGGGATATCTTCTTCCTTCATTCTAATCTGATGATACCCTGAATGGAGATCCAATTTTATGAAATAGAATGCTCCATGTAGTGCATCTAACAATTCATCAATGATGGGAGTAGGAAAATTATCTTTAATAGTGATCTTGTTGAGCTCTCTATATTCTGGACACATACGCCATGAGTTATCTTTCTTGAATACCATTACCACTGGTGCAGAGTAAGAACTTTGGCTAGGTCTAATAATGCCAACCTCTAACATTTCTTCAACCATGCACTCAATTTCACTCTTCTGGGCACAAGGGTATCTGTATGGCCTTATATTAGGAGGAACACTCCCAGGAATTAGGTGAATTTCATGATCATGATTTTGAGTGGGTGGATGACCTTTGGGAATATCTTCAAATACTTTGGAATGCTTATCAATGATCCCTTGGAGATCTTGAGGAATAGATGGCTTATATGTTTGAACATCTAGTGAGCATAGTTGTGAAATAACGCCTTGATGCCCCTTTTTTAATAATTTTGTCATGCCATTAGAGCTTATCGCCATTCTGGGTTTTCCTGTGATACCTCTTAACTCAATTCTTTTCCTTCCAATGAAAATTTCATGAAAAGTTCTTGAAAATTAAAAGCCATTATTCCTAATGATTGTAACCATTGGATTCCTAGTACAACATCAGCACAACCCATGCGTATAGAAATCATTGGACTATTCATTACATATTCCCCCATAGTAAGATTCATCTTATTGCATTTTCCTGAGCAATTGATAGTTCCTCCATCTGCAATCATTACTTGAAAATCTGACACTGAATATACAAAGAAATTAAGAGATTTGGCTAATTTATAGTGAATGAAATTATGAGTACTACCAGAATCAATTAGGACTATCACCTTTTTATTTTTGATGTATCCTTCGATCTTGAGGGTTTGAGGAGTGCTAATTCCACCCAATTCATTACACGATATCATGGGAGTCAACTCTTCAGACAAAATTTCTTCTACGTTTTCATCTTGATATGGTTCTTGTTCTTGTTCTTCTTCCTCTTCACAATCCATGTAGAATAATTTATTCTCACCACACTTATGTCCCTTACTGTACTTGCTATCACAATTAAAGAATAAACCTTTTACTTTTCTTTCCTCCAATTGTTGAGGTGTCAACCTTGTAGGTTGAGGTGTTTTAGAAGAAGGATCATTCTTCTCTCTATAGATGTTGGGATTGGTCCTTCTAGTAGCCATATCCATATTTTTACTTTCAACATTTCTTGCCACCTTAAATGCATTCTCCAATGATTTGGGTTCCCAAAGGAGAACCTCATGTTGAATGTTATCCTTTAAAGTTCCTATGAATACATCAATCAAGTGCTCATCTGGAATATCTGTTATCTTTATATTCAATCTTTGGAAGTTCTCAATGTGCTCTATAATTGAACCCTTTTGCTTGAGATTTATCAATTGGCTAAAGAAGGTATTGCTCCTTGTATCCTCATAGTATGCTATCATTTCTTCCGTGAAAATTTCCCAAGTGATGAGTGATTTGTAAGAACAAATCCATTGATACCATACAAATTGATTGGGTTCTAAATATAAAGAAGCAATTCATACCTTTTGTGTATGTGGCACATTATGTAGACCAAAGAATTGCTCCATCTGAAGTATCCATGTGATTGGGTCCTTGCCATCAAACTTCCTCATATGAATATTAGGAATGTGGTTGGTCTTCAACCCAAAGTTGGATTTTCTCCATTCTTGATTCACCTTCCTTGTGTCCTCATCATGAATTTCATGGGATACATTTTCACTTTTAGGTGTCCTCTCTATTATGAAATTTTTCAATCATTCCATGATCTCCCCTTTTAAACCCTTCATCATCTCTTGTAGTTCATCTTTTTTTACTGTATTCTTTTGTAAATAATTTATGTCCCTACTCATTTCTTCACCTTCATCAAGAGTCCATGTAGGATTATCTGGAGGCTTATTTGGTGTAGAAGTTCCCTTTTTGGGTGGAATGTTGGCCAAGTATCACTTTTGAACCTTGATTTTGAGGTGGTTCTGCTAGACAATATTTCTTCTGTTGTATCTCCAAAGTTTCAGCCCTTATGGGTATGAAACTTTATTTTTTGTCGTTATCTGGTATTTCTTCTCGGTAATGCCATAGGTTTGATCAAAATTGTATGTTCCAAGTGGAATTTACGGTAATTTCCCCACAACTTCCTTATTTTTGTCCTTTTCGAGAGATGTCACTTGTATAGAGTTCCTCGCAAACAATAATTGATATAAAATTCTGAAACTTGTACCAGAAATACTACAGACTATGCACTATCCAATGCAACCAGTCTCACTCAATTTTTATACTCTAGGAAGAATTTATGATTGTTTTACCTAGAACACCTTCTTGAGACTCGTCAATAGGACTAGTCAGGTGCCCTATCTTCCACAGGGTGTATATAAAAATGTGAGATGACCCAGAAGATGAACATTTTCCCTAATATACCTTACTCATTTTTGTGAATATCCTCCAGATTTCAGTGTAACATTACAAAAAAACATTAATAGTGAAAATTTTGCAATGACTCAGTTCAGGATGATTCCAGAACCCTATCTTTCATAGGATGTATCTCTGAAATTATAAGGCCTCAGGAACTAAAATTTTAATCCAACGTACCTTGATCCATATGATAAATATCCTCCAAGCCATTCCTTTTAAAACATTGTAGAAAATAATTTATAGCGAAAATTCCAAGGTGTCTCAAATGTAGCAGCGAAACCCTAAGACCTTGAGCTCTGATACCATATGTTATGAACCAAATATCAATATAACATAGAAAAACCTTGGAATAAGTACTCAAGGCCTTGAAAAAGAGATAAATTCATATAATAAGCCTCTTTGAGTGGGAAACCTCCTTATGCCCACATAAATGTACAATTCCAAGATGGTTCCAAATGAAAATGTCTCCTTGGTATATATAGGAGACTAGGAGGTATAATTACAACTAATGGAATAAAGCCGACATAAATAAAATAAAATTACTAATGTAATATGCCCCAATTAAGGGGTAATGAGCCAATATTAGGGCTTAACACCTTCTATACCGAACAATGTAAAATATTGGAAGGTGTTCAAAGATGATCTAGAACTTAAAAAAAATCTCAAGACTATTGATGATTTTTATGCATTACACATTGATTAGGATCATGATTCTGAAATTAATCCTCATGTTGATGTTTTCCTTAACAAAATTTCTAATCATCATATTGTGCAGCTACCTAGCAACCACATTCCAAAAGGGCTAGTTCCTTTGGAAATATTATTTGACAGAAATGATGTGGCAGTGAAGGGGAAAGTGTCCATTGATTATGCTGACATAACTAAGTGCAATTTGGGCACAGAAAAGGATCCAAAATATGTCAAGTTGTCAACCAGCCTATCAAGACAGCAGAGGGAAGAATATAATGAGTTGTAATTTTCTGATGTATTCACTTGGACTTATGAAGATCTTAGAACTTATGACACAAGCATTATAGAGCACAAGATCCCAATAAAGGAAGAGACCAAACCCTTCAGGAAAGAGTTGAGGAAAATAAATCCTATGTTTCTACCTTTCATGGAGAAAGAGGTAAAAAAGATTTTAGATGATAAAATTATTATTCCTTTCAGGTATTCTAAATGGGTGGCCAACTTGGTCCCAGTGAGAAAAAAGGATGGAGAAATCATACTTTGTGTTGATTTTCGGAATTTGAATAGAAGTTCTAAAAAGGATAATTACCCTCTGCCCAAGATGGAGCACATATTATAGAGGGTGACAAGTGCGGCCAGGACATCCATGATTGATGGTTTTTCGGGTTATAATCAAGTTTCTGTTTTGCCAGAAGATAGAGAGAATACTTCCTTCACCACCCCTTGGGGTACATTTATGTATGCCAAGATGCCTTTTGGTTTAATGAACGCAGGGGTGACCTTTCAGCGAGCTATGGACATAGCATTTTTTAGAGAGAAAGACAAGTTTTTTTTTATCTATTTAGATGAAATAATGGTGTTCAATAAATCTGATAAAGAACACTATGATCATTTAAAAAAGGTCTTCTTGAAATGCAGAAAAATTAGTCTCTCTTTGAATCCAAAAAAATCATTGTTTGCCATGAAGGAGGGAAAATTATTGGGCCATATTGTGTCAGCTGAAGGGGTAAGGATTGATTCCATCATGGTTGAATCTATCTAAACCTTGTCACTTCCTAGATCCAAAAAGGAGGTTCAATCGTTTTTGGGAAAAAATAATTTTTTGAGAAGGTTTGTGTCAAATTTTGTTGAGTTGGTCAAGTATATCACAACCATGTTGAGGAAAGGTAATGAAATCAAATGGACTATTGAGTCTCGTAATTATTTTGATCAGATAAAGAAATCCTTGAATGAAGCCTCAATCCTTATCATCCTAGACTACTCCAAGGATTTTCTTATTTTTTCTTTCGCTTCATTTGATACAATAGCAGTTGTTTTATTTCAAAAGAACGTTGAAGTCTTAGAGCATCCCATTGTTTTTTCAGTAGGGCATTGAGATATGTTGAATTAAAATATGACATCATGGATAAGAAATATTATGCATTGGTTAAATCTCTCAAGTATTTTAGAGTTTATGTGTTGCATCCAAGAGTCATTGCTTATGTCCCATCATCTTCTGTAAAGGAAATTCTTATTCAGCCATATATAGACAAAAAAGGAGCAAGTGGATTGCTAAAATTCGTGAATTTGATCTTGAGATTAAGCCTACCAAATTGGTTAAAGCCCAGGGTTTAGCCAAGCTATTGGATGAATAAAATTGCTCAGTATTGGGGGTAAATTTAATCAACTCATGTTCAGAAAATCAACAGGCTGAATTGAATGACAAAGGTTCTCAAGTCAACCCTACATTGGCAGATTGCAGTTGGTACAAGAACATTATATTTTTTCTACAGAAATTACGGCCTCCAGATGGTATGGAAAAGAACAAGGTGAGAGCCTTAAAACTCAAATCAATTAAATACTGCCTTTTTTATCAATTCTTGTATTGGAAAGACCCATTGGGAGTGCTTTTGAGGTGCCTAGACCCACAAGAAGACCAAAAGATTATGTCTGATTTTCATGATAGTTTATGTGAGGGGCATCATTATTGGAGAATCATGGCATACAAGATTCTCAGGGCTGGGTACTTCTGGCCTAGTCTGTTCACCGATGTTTTTTCTAAGATCAGAGCCTACGTTAAATATCAGAAATTCTCTAGAAAGCAGCAGCTCAAGTCTTTGCCATTAAATCCTGTGGCAGCTTCAGGACCCTTTCAACAGTGGGGACTAGATTTTATTGAGGAAATTCATCCCACTTCCAGTGGTCAACATAGATTGATCTTGAATTCTATAGATTACTTTACTAAGTGGATAGAGGTTATCCCTACAAGGAATGCTTCCCACAAAGTGATCATTGGTTTCCTTGAGGACATTATGGCAAGGTTTGGGTGTCCGAACAGAATTGTCACTGATAATGCTGCATCTTTCAAGGAGAAACCATTAATTCAGTTATGTGAACAGTTTCATATTACATTGGTTCACTCTACCCCTTACTACCCCTAAGGGAATGGGCTTGCAGAGTCCTCTAACAAAATCCTAATAAAGATCATTAAAAAGTTGTAGAGGACAACAAAAAGGCATGGGACTCAAAACTCAAGTTTTCTTTGTGGGCTAACAGAATGACAACAAAGAGGTCCCTGAGCCTTTCTCCTTTCCAACTGGTGTATGGAGTTGAGGCCATTTTCCCTTCTCATCCTACCTTTCCTGTGGTAAAATTATTCCAAGATTACAAAGGGGAGATGGATCATATGATCAGAAGGATTTAGCAACTGGTTGAAGTGCAGTAGAATCAGGAGAAGCTTGTAGATAAAGCACATGATCATCAACTGAAGATCAAGCAAGCGTTTGATAAGAAAGTGAACAAAGAGGATTTTCAACTGGGCGATCTAGTGCTCAAGTGGGATGCACCGAAGCAAGATAAGGGAAAGAACAGTAAATTTGAATCTTTATGGATCGGTCCCTTCAAAATCTCTAAGGTATTCTCTAATAACACGTTCAAGATGTAGAATATGGAGAATGACAAAGTTTTTGGTGGCCTTGTAAATGGGCATTTTCTGAAAAAGTACTTTTCTTGAGTCATGAGTGGCTTTGCATGCCATTGTAAATATCATATTTCTTTTATTTTTGTTTCAATAACTGATCCCATAGCCCTAGGAGAAGGCACTGAGCCAATGTTATCACACTAAGTTGCCTTGGGTTTTAGTAAGTTTTCATCTTTTTCTAAGCCTCAGATTTTAATTTTTTAATTTGACCCCTTTTAAAAAAGTGTGTTTGTTAGGACTCCCTTGAGAAATAAAGTATTGATTCATGACTTATGTTTTGATCCTCATTCAAATTTCGACTTAGGACTATTTTTTTCATGACTTAATCCCCCTCATGAATCATCACTAGGATCGATCCACCCCACGAATAGCTTGATTTGATAGGACATTTTCCTCACTCATGCCCTCATACTCATGCCTTGTTGTCCTTTTGCTTACCTATCCAATCATTTTTTGAAATGAAGTGTTGCCAACTCATCAGGAGTTTCCATAGTGCATTTCTCGTTCATCATATTCCACCATGCTTTATGATTTCAACGTTGATGTCATCTCTTCCTTATTTTCAGCACCAGGATTTGGTTAAAATATTCATACAAGATATCATATTTACGAGCTCTGATAACGGTTTTTGATTTTTGAAAAACACTATATTATTGCGTTGCACAAACTCTTAGTTCTGACCAGTCAGCAACAGTGCTTCCATATCTGGTGTTGAGGTAGATTCGGAGGCCAATATGCTCATGATTTGTTCCTGAAATCTTGTTGAGGCTAAAAACGGATTTTGTTCCACAGGTATTCTATGTTTTCCTCCTCTACACATAAATTTCAAGGAGAGATAGTGCTTAGAATTTTGGTTATCGGGCCCGCATAGATGAAGGAGATATTTCCTCATGCCATCCTATCATTTTATTCCCTCCTTTCAAACCTGTAATTCTCATTACCTGCATATCGAATTTTGATACATCCACCCACCATTGCTACTAAGATCACAACATCCAAGCAAGCCCTATCCTCTGCATGCGTGGTGTGCTACCTAGAGGTGCTACTCAACAACATGGTTTTTTACCCTCCCTCACCTGACACTTAAATCGGGTTGTTTCTACCCAGTTTCAAAGGCCAATTACAAAGTATCCTCTCATTTTCCAATTGTTTATACTTGTAGACATCCAAGGGTGGGATTTCTACAACCAGTTTAGCTAGTTAGCAACCAATTTGGTTTAAGGGAGGTTATGTTCACTTGAGCCTTGACTTTAGGTCCTCCTGGTTATCACCACTCCATAGACATAAGAAGATCCTATCCTAAACTATGGAGAATCCTGAAATGAATAATTCACACAAGGGGGGTAAGGTGGCCAGAACCGAGCCTACGAATATGCATCTATTTGAGGCAGAGCCCATGGCTATAGAAGTTTTTCAAAGGGTGGGATTCCTCACTTTCTGCCAAAATATGAAAAGAGGTCATCCTGAGGTGACAAGGAAATTTTCCTTACATTTTGATGGAATGAAAACCAAGGTAGGGGATCTAGAATTTGAGGTGATTGAGGCCTCTATTTCAGCTGCTACAGGAATCCCTATCATAGATGAGAAATGGCTTAAAGCCATGGCTTTGAATGCAACCTATGCCAAATATTTCCTTAAGCCTGAACATCAAGCTAGTAATTTGTCTAAAGGTGTGCCAAGGAAACATATGATTGAGAAGTTTGACAATATATTGAGGATCATTCAAAGATACTTTACGTGTGAAGGGAGGGTCAACAAATTATACTAGTACCATATAAGGCCTCTGCTACATTTTACCAGTAAAATTGAAATGAATATTCCCTACTATTTGCTAAGGATCATAGGCAAGATGTCAGAAAGGATTCAATCCAAGTCTAAGGCTGTGGCTACTAGCATCTTTCACTCTGGATTGATTACGATCCTAGTTTCTAAAGAATTGGGTAAGAAAGATATCTAATGGGAACATTTTTTTATTGCTTCTCACTTCAAGTTTGATATAGAAACTACTCCTCGTCATAGAAAGCAATCCCTTTACCTTCCACCGGTGTTGCTAAAGCAAGTACTAGCAAGAAGAGAAAAGGAAAAGTTCTTGTTAATGATCAAGAGGTTGTCAAGGAGGTCGCAAGAACTGAGGAGGAAGATTTTCATTCTCCACAGAAAGATCTTTCACCCCCTCCTCCACCAGAGTTAGAAGAAGTCCCTTCTTCTACTAAACCTACAATGAAGAAAGGGAAGAATCTACACTTCTCCTCATCTCCTTCAATAGCCAGCATCAAGGTCAGAAATGTCTTCACAAGAGCATCATCTTCTAAAGAGGTTGTTGAAGAACAGACCCTATCTTAAGTCTATATCCTACTGAAAAAGAAATATAACGGTCAAGGCATTGGAAAGCCTATGGAGAAGAAATAAGAAACCCATGTACAGAAGAAGAAATATAAGGGCCAAGGCATTGGAAATCCTGTGGAGAAGAAAGAAGAAACCCATGTACAGAAGAAGAAAGATAAGGGCCAAGGCATTGGAAAGCCTAATGGGATAGACAAGGTAATTCCTATGTAGCGGGAAAGAGGAAACCATGAAAAATATTGTTGATACTATTCATGTCACTACTCCACCTGACAGCCATACATTCAAAGGATTAATCAGACAACTTAGCGATGCTAGGAAGGAGGTGGCTCAGTTGAAAGCAGAAGCCATGTCTAACAGGGTTAAGATGAAAGACCTCATGGATGGCTACAGCCACACTCTTGACCTAGAAATTTTTCCAGCAAGAAAGGCTTGGCCTCTCCATAGATAGCTCAAAAACCTTTATAGGCATAACATAGGCTTTAGTCTCATAACAGAAAGCTCAAAGCTGATTTGCAACATTTTCAAGATGAAGTGGATCAAAGGAACTTGTAGGTATTGGTTGAACATGCTATTGAAAAGGAGACACCAATAGCCAAGGAGAGCATAGCTCCATTGAAGAAGCCTGTCACTACTAAAAGGAAGAATCCTATTGGGCCAAAGGAGGATTCTCCTTCTCCAAGAAAGAGTGTTAGGTTAAGTGTCAGGTTAATGAAGTAGATGGTCAAAGGTCGGCTCCATTTTTGAAGATGGTCCCTTTTTGTGAGGATAAAATATTGATGTAACACTACCTCTTCCACCTATATAGGCTTCTAGTTCTTATTTTTCATAGTTTTGGGTTTTTACAAAGAATTAATTCCTTCAGCAGTAATAGTGCAGACATTCTATAGTTCTATGGTGCTACGGAATAGTCTATTTTTTATATTCCACCATTTTTCTACCCACAATGTTGTTGAATCTCCTAAGACTAATGATGTTGCTACTACCTGAGGTTGTTACCCATTATACACATGCTCAAGTGAAGGTGTTGCATATTATGATGGCACTACCTAAATTTTGATAGAACACATAGGCGGGTGCTACCGAATTTCTTGCAGAGACAAAGTTTGCACAGAAACACACCAGAGTGGTGCTACCTAAATTCTTCCAGAGACTAAAGTTTGCACAGAAACATACCAGAGTGGAGCTACTGAAATTTTCTACCTAAATTCTTGCAAAGACTGAAGTTTGCACAGAGGATACAAAGATTTAGCGCTACCTATTTGCTACTTGTCTAGTGTTGATTTTGCACTACAAAATCACAGGAAATTGGTTGAAGGTGCTAAAAGGTGCGCTACTCGGAGTGATACCAAAAGGTGCTACCAACAGATACCAAGAATCAAGGGAAGTTGAGCTAGCATCTTTATGAGTAGTTGATGATGGAGAGGATTGTAGAAACAACAACTGGAAACATGATTACAACCACATGCCCCTGAAAGACACATGGAAAACAAGGAGTTGTGCACCAAAGGGGGATCAAGTTAGTTCAAAGATTGGTTGGATCAGTCACCAACATTTTCCCATTTTATAGCATAGGTTGTTAGTCAAGTTGTTAGATGGAATAACTTCTTAGAGATTTTCATGGGAAGGAGGCCAACTCGCACCTCCAGCTATTTCCTCCCTTTTTGTTATAAATAGATAGATGAAATGCTTCAGTAGGTTTGAATGGTTGAGAAAGTCTCCCTTACGCTATAATATTTTGATGAAGTTACTGTGAACTGGTTATGTACTTGATTTGAGACATCTTGGTTAATATAAATCAACTTTTCTTTCTAGATTATTTGCTTCTGATGCTAAAGTGTTCATGCTTTGAATGATTTGTAGGGGCCGAATAGATTTAACATCAGTTTATTTCATAAACTAGGCAATAACTTCATAAGAGAATAATAATCTTCATAATAATAACTTCAGTAACCTAAATTTAACAACGAATAATAAATTTAATAACAGATTAAAACAATGCATAATTTAAAATACCTGAACCTGATGCTAATAACCCTACGTTGTCCAAATGCCTTCTTGACCACTACTGCACTGTAAAACACTGCCCAAAAACCTAGTTCCACCCTGCCAACTAGGTAACTTCCTAGCTCCAGGATATCATATGGATATCCTAGCCCCCGTGCCCAAAACCTCCAGCAACCCCGGTGCCTGACTGATACAATCCCACCCCAAAATTTCACTTCTCTCTGCAAATCTCAGAGCTCCCAAAATCCCCTTTCCAATCTCCCATAGAATGTCCTTCTCGTAAACCTCCTTCCCCTCCATATCCCTCCTTCACTAACATCCCCCTCATTTATTTCCTACCTAACCCATTTATTGCCTTCTTATCCTTTCGTCGTTAATGCCCCTTATCCCCTTTATTATTATTTTATCCTCTTGTAGTTAATATGTGATCCCTTTTCAGGTACGTAACTTAATTTAATAATATAATTTATTATCCTCCTTTTATTTCTTTACCTTATTAATTAATGAGTTAATTAATACTTAAATTAATCATTGACAATCATGAATAATTAATTAATAATAATTAATTAGTTAATGTTATTTTAAGAAATAATTATTGTTTAGCTAATCTTTTAGGATAGTTAGATTATTAAATTCATTATAATTAATAATCCTATACGTCTATTTAAGCAGGGTCGTTACATACACCCACCCTTCAGGAAACTTCGTCCCAAAGTTAAGGTATCTTATGGTACAAAGGACAAGAAACATGGTTCACACATTCATAACAAGTAACCGGCATTATTAGTAAGTCAAGACAACTCATACATACTAGTGTATATGTACAAGAAATGCATGTGTAGCTAGCACATGCAAATCTCGTGCATGTACTAATAATCAAAACTGTCATCCTTTAGTAATTTATGTATGCATCCAATCCAGTCAGTAAGACTAGTCTTTTATAAAAGACAACAATTCAATCAATTGTTTGAGAAATACTTTAATTACTATTATCTGGTTCAACAATTTTATTTTAAACAACTTTGGTTTAGTTACGTAATAATGAATATTCATATATACTCATTTCTTTTCTTTTTTTAAGGAAAAACATTAACTTCCACCACAAGATAGATCTCCATACTTTCTCAACTATTACTACTCATCCTTCCTCCCTAACCTACTTCCATCTCCATTCTTATCCTTCCTCTGCTAGACTATTTTGGAGAGTCAACTATATTGACCTAACTCCAAATAGAACCCGTAAGTGGAAGTGTCACTATCTCGACCAAGCTTCCCTAGCAAGCATCTGACAGTCATCATCACATGTCTTGGGGAGCGTGAACTAACACCGTCCTCCCATGAATTCAGTGGAGGATACACGGTGGGAAATGCCTCCACCCCTCCTAGTCATAACTAGGGTCCACACCCTACAATGGAGGATACACGGTGAGAAATGCCTCCACCCCTCCTAATAGGACTAGGGTCCACACCCTACAATGGAATATACAATGGCACCGTGTTGCTGGAGGTTTTGTCATCGTTTATTCAGTTTTGGGCAATGTCATCACTTGAAATCATGCACTGGTACACATATCATAGAAATGCATCCAAACCAATATAAATTTCACATACAATATTCATACCATAATGTTTCTCGGTTAGTGGTCCTGATATCCACTTTCATCATCATTATCCCTTGGCTATTTCATAGCCCATAACCTGCAGATTAGTCTGTAATACAAACTCATACATTTCTATGAATTATCATCATGTAATTGCATACTATCATCATTTCAATTTGGTATCCCTGTACCGATAAGTTAACATCAAATTTTTCCAATTAGAAATAGATCTCATAATATCCCATAATTCAATTTCGACACCCATTCATAAGATTATCATTTACCCAAATAGATTGCATCATATCCAACATCATTCTAATAGTATTTTAAACATTCATAAAATTCCTCATTCTCATAATGTGTCACATCATATGCATCATCATCAATACCACTTAAACATTCATAAAATTTTCATTCACATAATAGATCGCATTACATACATCATCATCAACAACATTTAATCATTCATAAAAGTTCATACATTTTAAAATTTAAGTGTATCACTTAATAGTTTCACTGTGACTAGAAAATAAAGTATATAGGCCTCAGGTAATCCTGGTTGTCTAAGTCAAAAGGTGGTGTTACATACACCCCACCTTCGAGAAAAATGTTCTCGAGGTGGTCAAAATAGTGAGGGATAGTCTCGTCATAATGTCTCATCATCTTCCCAAGTAGCAGATCCTGGACTATACTTGTCCCACCGGACTTTAACTTGGTCTACTAGACGGTTCCTGAGCTATCGGACTCTACGGTCCAATATGTGTAACGGTTCTACCGTGAGGGTTCCCATGTTCGATACCTGCAATTCCTTCCAATTTAGTTTATGTCATTCATCAACAACATAATGACGTAAAATAGATACATGAAATACATTATGAGTTTTATGCAAGTGGGGTGGCAGTACGAGACGATAGGAAACAGGTCCAATTTTCTCTTGGATCCTGAATGGTCCTATAAACCGAGGTGACAACTTTTTCCCCTTCCCGAATCGTATGGTACTCTTATTAGGATTGATACGAATGAAAACCTGGCCTCCCACTTCATAACTTCGGTCAGTCCCGTGTGCATCTGCATAGCTTTTCTGCCTATCCTGTGCTTCCTTTAATCTCTGCCTAATCTGAATCACCTGTTCCTCCATTTCTTGAATCAATTCTGGCCCAACTGTTACTCGGTCTTCTAGTCTATCCCAACTCAATGGCGTTATGCATGGCCTTCCATACAAAGCTTCATAGGGTGGCATTCCAATGGAACTATGATAACTGTTATTGTAGGCAAACTCTACAAAAGGTAGGTACTTCTCCCACTAGGTTTGATTATCCATTACATACATCCTAAGCATGTCTTCCATGACTTGATTTACTCTCTCAGTCTACCCATCTGTTTCAAGATGATAAGCTGTTCTTAAGTTCAACTGAGTCCCCAACGCTGAATGTAAACTTGTCCAAAACCTAGAAGTGAATCTGGAGTTCCTATCTAAAATGATCTTCTTACGTATCCCTTGCAAATGGATAACCTCGCTTACAAACACACGTGCCACATCAGTGACATCGTAAGTGTCTCTAACCAGAATAAAATGAGCACTCTTGGTTAACTTATACACTATCACAAGAATGGCATTGTGTCTATGAGATGTGAGAGACAACCCCACAACAAAATCCATAGAGATGACTTCCCATTTGGACATAGGAACATCATGTGGTTGTAGGAGGCATGCCGGGTGATGGTGGTCGGATTTCACTTGTTGACACTCTAGGCATTTGGCAATGAAATGGACCACATCACACTTCATGCCTACCCAGAAGAAGAGCTTCCTCATATCTGCGTACATCTTCTTCACACCTGGATGCACACAATAAAGTGATATATGGGCTTCCTTCAGTATGATACTTCGAATATCCCCATTCCTAGGGATGTACATCCTTCCTCGATATCTTAATAGTCCGTCTGTTTCTAGACTATATCCTTCATACTTTGGATATAACTGCCTCATGCTCTGGAGGTTTGAAGTAACCTTTAAATACCAACTATCTCCTGGGAGTTGTGTCAACACATGTTCCTTCAGATTGACCTTTAAGGTTACCAAGGAGAAGATACGTGGTCTCCTACTCAAGGCATGTGCGACCACATTTTCCTTTCCCTTGATGTATGATATACCAAAATCATACTCACTCATAAAATCACTCCATCGCCTTTGCCTGGCATTCAGATCTCTTTGAGTGAAGAGATATTTTAAACTTTGATGGTCCGTTTTGAGCTCAAAGTTCCACCCCACAAGGTAGTGCCTCAAAATTTTCAAAGCTAGCATTACAGCTGCCAACTCTAAATCATCAGTCGCGTATATCTCCTCATGTTTCTTCAACTTCCTTGATGCATAAGTTTTCACTCCTCCATCCTGCATTAGCACGGCTCCCAACCCTTGTTTCGAGGCATCCGTGCAGACTATGAAGTCCTTTTCCATATCCGACACTCGTAGAATTGGCGCACTAGTTAGTAACCTCTTAAGCTCAATGAATGCACTATCACATTCTTTTTTCCATTCATACCTAACCCCCTTGCGTTGCAAAGTGGTGATGGGTTTCTCTATTTTTGAGAATCCTTCCACAAATATACAGTAATAACCTGCTATCCCCATGAAGCTTCTCACCTCATGGGCATTTTTCGGCACTGGCCACTCCATAATGGCCTTTACCTTTTCTGGGTCCACAGAGATTCCTTGGCCGGAAATGATATGACCTAAGTAGTGGATCTCTTTTTGGAAGAAGGAACACTTCGACAACTTCCCATATAATTTGTTCTCTCTAAGGCAGGACAACACTATTCGCAAGTGTTCCTCGTGTTCTCTTTCATTCTTGGAATAGATGAGGATGTCATCTAAAAAGACTTGTACAAAATGGTCTAAGTACTTCCGGAATACGTCGTTCATGAGGCTCATGAATACTGCTAGCACATTGGTCAATCTGAAGGGTACTACAACAAACTTGTAATGTCCAAACCGAGTTCGAAAGGCAGTTTTTGGGATATCAACTTCCTTAATCCTTAACTGATGATACCCTGATCGCAAATCAATCTTTGAGAATACTTCTGCTCCTTTCATTTGATTGAAGAGGTCATCTATCCGCGACATCGGTTACCTATTTTTCACTGTAGCATGGTTCAAGTCCCTGTAGTCTATACACAGTCGTAAGGATCCATCCTTCTTCTTTACAAAAATTATTGGTGTGCCCCAGGGTGAGACACTGGGCCTTATTAGCCCTAAGTCTAGTAACTCTTTCAACTGCATTTGCAACTAACAAAGTTTTGGTTCTGTCATCCGATATGGAGTTTTGGAAATTGGTTCTGCACCAAGTTTTAGCTCAATAGTAAAATCAAGCTCCCTCTCAGGAGGTAACCCTGGTAACTCGTTTGGAAAAACATCCTGAAATTCTGACAATACTAGGTACTGATCCAATGAGGTTCCCTTCCTTTCATTCACTGCTTCCACTACATAAAGTCGACACCCTTGGCTCAAGCATCGCTTAACCTTCATAGTTGATATAAAGCATAACGACACTTTTCTCAGTACACCCTGGATCTCTACTGGTCTTCCTTCATCATCGACATAAAGAACCCTCTTTGCGAAACAATCTACCAAAGCTCGATGAGCTGCTAAGCAATCCATTCCAATGATTAGGTCATACGCCCCAAGAGCAGTGACGTATACCTTTAACCTGGTAATACACACTCCCAGGTCTACTACACAATTATCGACACTAGGTCCTACTGCTTGTTTTTCCTCCGAAGCCATCTCGACTTTTTAAAAGTCATCGTGCTCGTAGGTTGCCAACCCACTCTTTTCTGATGCAGATGGTGAAATGGAACTATCTGTCACACCAGAATCAAACAAAATCTTAACATTGATATGATTTAGCGTACCTGATGACTCCACCACCGTGGATTGATGTTCATCCTAGCGATTATTAACCACTACGTAAATCTGGTGGCTGCTACTTGCTCTCCCCATCGGTGCCTTTCCTTCTCTATGCACAAACCCTAATTGTAACTCTGGGCAGTCACACTGGTAATGGGGTCCTCTACACCCCCAACAGGTAACACGAGATTGAACCTGCGCACTGTTATGTGTCTATCTCTGAAATGAGTTCCTTCCCCTAGAACCCCTGCCCTACTAGTTGTTCCCTGAGATGGTCGTGGACCTGTCTGCACCGTTGGCAATGAACGAGATGTTGCACTCACTTCCATTGAAATCCCTACAACTACTATCCTTGGCATGACTCTGTTACCATATGGAAGTGGCCTTGAGCCCCCTCCCCTAGGAAATATCCTCGGGGCCTTTCCTACGAATCCAGGGCAATGCGGAAATGTCGGTCTTGCACCCCTAGCTAAGTTCATGTGTTCTTCCGCGTAACACGCATTTTCCACCGCCTCCGCTACTGAAGACAACTTCCACATCCGCACCATAGCTCTTATCTTAGGGTTCAATCCATAGACGAAGTGCTCTGCCTGTCGTTGGTCGTTATCCATATATGACACATATTTGACCAGTTCCATAAACCTGATCTCATATTCTTCTATAGTTCTGTTTCCCTGTACTAAGGCATGAAATGCCCCTACCTGTTGTTCCTCGTAGTACACTGGTAGATATTTCCTTTGGAACCACTCCTCGGAAATTTCCCAAGATACTATGTCTGGGGTAAGGTGCAGTTGTCTTTTTAGGTTGCCCCACCAATTCAAGGCGCTATCTCTTAACTGAAAAATGGTGATATTTGCCTTTGAGTTGGACACATAATCCCTTAAGGCAAAACACCTTGTCATGCCTTCCAACCATGCTTCCACGAGTTCACTGGCGCGACCCTTGGCAAACTCCGGAAGTTTGATCTTTTGTAATTCTCGCGTGATGTCTTCAGGTGGAGGTCCTCCCCCTGAATCCCTTGGCACTTCTGGATTACCCGTTCCAAACGGTGGGGGTTCCACTTTAGTCCCTGCCAGTTGTCGCCCCTTTAAAGTCTCGTTGATGGCTTCCAACGAGCACAGTATGAGGGCTAGTTCGGGTGATGGTGGTGGTGACACTGTCGGTGTTTGCGCTGCTTGCGATGACGCTCCCATGCCTCGATTCCCTCGAGTCCTGACCATCCTGTATGCTTTGACCTGCATCAACCAAAGTTGTCAGGGTGAGTTCCAGGATGTTTCAAATTGGTGCTACTCAAACTAGAAATAGGGTTAGGCATAAGTTTTCTTTACTTGTCTGTAAACAAACATTACTCCATTAGGGGATTGGCTAGGTTAGGGTTAGGGTTAAGCGTCTAACCTTGATTTCTTCGCCCCTACGAAAATAACTATTGGTTCCCTTGCCCTGTAGCTACGTTAGCCTTGCGCCTCATTCGCCACTTCCTAGGCTTACTCTACTAGTGCATATGATGCCTCCTTCCCACTTGTCCTAGTCTAAGCCCTTTTAACTTTTTGCTTACAACTTGATTAAAGTGACTTCTGACCTTATGTTTATTAATTTACGTCGAAAGGCGTACACCTTTTCACAATGGGCACAATTAATGATCTTTTAATCTTACTTAACCTTAAACCATTATCTGATGGCTATGCATTGAAGATGCTGGCATATTCTTAGTCGTCCTCCAAAATCAATGGGTCATATTTATTGTTCATAACTTTCTTGCATTTATCAAAGCATTCGTTAACATGTTTACTTTTTTTTTTTTTTTAAACATTTACCTAATCACATAAAAAAATGTTGTAAGGTTATATAATTACCACGTTTAATGATTAAATAGGATTAAACCGTGGCATCTAAATAGTTATCCACAACTGTCAACTACATTTCGGTGTTCACCAGTGCTATGTACCTTTCGGCATTAACCAACCGCTAGCCACTTTGTGGTTGTGCTAGTTTATTAAAAACTAATAATCTCGACTAAACTTAATCCTAAGCTTCAAGCGCCTTAATCAACACACATACATTTTTTTTTTCAAGGCGCATACATGGTGCGTTGGTGTTTGGTTGTTCCCTAAGGCTTAGGTAGTGGGTGTTCTTGGGTTCAAAACCCATCTGCTCCGGAAAAAAATTAATCTAACCCAAATTTAATCTAATCTCTAACATCATTAATTAACTTTAATGTAAATTAACTTTACACTAAATAAAACAATTAATTTAAAATTATTATTACACTAATTTAACCTAAACTAACTTTAATTTTTATTTTGACACTTAAAATAATACAAAAAAATAAACGAACACACATAAAAAAAATATAAAAATTTTAGTAAACAAAAACACAAAAAAAAATCAAAATAATTTTAAAAACAAAAGAGTGCGGGCATGCATGGATTCCACGTGCCTGCCTTTCTCTTCATACCTACCCTAAAACCTTACACCTGCCAGCTTTTCGAACCCTACGCATCCTTCCTCTGCCCTCTCTTGCCTCTTTCCTCTGCTCCTCCATACCGTGACCAGTAGAGAGTTCGTGAGAATTTGCCCACCGTCTTTGACTACGGGAGTTTCAGAGTTGATCGCCATGAGGTTGTTGTCTGTACTGTTTGTTTTAATGACTTTGTGTCGCGGGATCGGGATCGAGTGCACTGGCTTGCTAAATGTGGCCAGGTTATGAAGCATCGCAAATAAATTTTAAAGGTGACCAAGCGATGGGTTTTGCACTATTCTCCACAGCTCATATGGCAATACAATCTAGAGATGCTCTTCAAAATTTGGTATTTGATGCTGATACAAATTCTGTTTTGCGTGCAGAAATGGCTAAGAAAAATCTATATATGAAAAGAGTGTGAGACACAAACAATTGTGACTAGAGTAAATGGATGAGAACTGGTGGAGACTATACTCCTGTAGCTTACCATGCTCCTGGCACATTTGTTAGCCCCTCCTGCATCGGTCTGGGGTCCTCAGACCTATATGGATGCTTGACAGAAGGATCGCGTAGCACCTGGAGGAGTGGAGCCCTACCAGAAGTAAACTAGGCAACAGGTTATGGTCCTTGTTGTAGTCTGTAGGGTTAATCTAGGGTAAAATGTTGTTACATTTTGTTGGTTAATAATCACAGTGGTTGGACAGGAGCCTCACTGCTGAAATAATTTTAGATTCAATAATGTATTCCTGTTGTAAACGTTGTTTTTTATTTCGATTTGCTATTATATTTAACGTGATATGATGCCTGTCAATCCAAGTCCCTTGATTCCTCTACACAATCAAGCCCACGGTGGACTATGACTACCGAAAAATTTCTATTAATACAATATTCACCTTTGGCGCTCAACACAACATTCAGTTTCTCTGTAGTCTTCGAATTCCTGGGACGTGTTGCTGTAGCCTGTAGGTATTCTCATGTAGATTAACCATTACGCTGATATTTGAACTCTGGCCGATCAGCTTTGAAAATGCAACCGCGGGATCTAAATAAGATGGGTGCCTCAACCCAGGTGGAGTGCTCTTTTGGGCTCGCTTGGTGAAGAAAAACCAAGGAAATTGGATTCACCTTCGAAAGTCGACTGGAGATGCCTGGGTCAAAGGCACCCTACAAGAAACGTCAGAAGTTGACCCAAGAGCTGGAATTCCTTTGTACAAACCCAAATGTTATCAGGTTTTAATTGTTGATGCAACAAAGGCTCTCATCTATGCACTTGATGATGGCAAAACTCGTCTTGAAATTGAATTTCTGTAAGTATAGTGCCTCCTGACGATTATACTTATTATATAGAACACAACACAATTTCATCACTAATTCTAGAACTTCACTTATCCTTCTAGACTAAATAACCTCACTGGTGGTGAGTCTTGACAATGGCCGCCTTGCATATTCCATATTCACCATTAACCACTCTGTCTTCAGCTGAGAACTCCATGAGTTCCTCTGGATGAAGCGTCGAGAAGCTGAGCCTCCCATTGCTACAATCTCGCATGAAATGTGATCCCGAAGGATATGAGAACGAGCTTTTATTACTGATCTGCCACTTCGGTTCATGCCTGACAGTCTTTCAACAACATGTCGCTCTCAAATCGGCTTCCATGGGAAGCGATCCCACTGCGGCCAAGGAGCTTGGAGATTTAACTATGTTTCTAGCCCACGTCACGCCATCTCATCCACAACATCTCATTCAGTATCCTAAAAATCTCGTTGAACTATTGAAGACGAGCGGGCATTCGCTTCCTTCGACTTTAGGAAGACAAATCACGCAGGCGCTTATTCTGCTAACGAATAGACAGGTTAGTTATTTTTTCTCTACGATGTGTTTCCTTTCTTCAGCTTTCTGATTTCAGGGCCTAGGGTTTTATGTTTTCTTCAGGTTCATTTTTAGGGTTTTTGCATTATCATGTTCATAAGGGTTCAGAACTTAATTTTTTTTAGAGTTTATGAATTATCAGATTCCCAAGGGTTAACGCTTTATTTCTAGGTTTTATGACTTGTCAGAATCACAAGGGTTTCGAATAAAATCAGTTTTATGAATTTTGTCTAGATTGATTCTAAAATACTTTGAAACAACAAAAAAAATTAAAACATTGACTAATTTCTTACTTTGTACCTTTTAACTGCTTGATTCAGAGCTTAATATTGTAATTCATAAACACTAAAACATTAAGGCGTTTTTGGGTCAATTGGTTGGGTTTCTTAGAGTGTATATGCTCGAAGAGACTCGAATTTCTCTTGCAACTCAATATTAGAATAGTAAATGATTGTAGCTCAGGAGTTTCTTCACCAAAATCCTTCAGGAGTTGCTTATGCAATCCCACTTTGTATTGGACATAATTACTCATTCAGTTTCATAGACCTACTTTTGTGGTCATTTGTTGGACATTAATAATATTATCTTATCTACCATATGCCTAGCATAGTACATACCATATTAGAAAGATTTGACTATATTGGCCTTTGTTGTACAAAAATTTGGCACTAGTACAAAATTTAGAATCTTTACAGTACAAATATGGTACAGTCAACTTACTTTTGAAAAAAAAAAAAACTAAAAAAAATATTAAGCAAATCTTCAATGCATCTATAAATATAAATTAATTGCAAATATTTCCAGAAAATGTATTATTTTTCTTCTTTTTTTTTTTCTTTGGGTATTTTTGATTCTGCAACTTGTAACAACCCTAGTTGTATGTTTTACTTTGGTAAATTTGTAATGCATTTATTTTTATATTTGTTTTAAAATTTCTGCGTTTGGTTTGGTTTGCAGGTTAGGCAGGACTGGATCTTGGAGCTGGGAACTTGGCCCATAGGCCCAGATTTCAAACTAAGAAGCTATGATACCATATGTAGGGGCCGAATAGATTTAACATCAATTTATTTCATAAACTAGGTAGTAACTTCATATCAGAATAATAATCTTCATAATAATAACTTCAGTAACCTAAATTTAACAACAAATAATAAATGTAATAACAGATTAAAACAATGCATAATTTAAAATACTTGAACCTGATGCTAATAACCCTCTATTGTCCAAGTGCCTTCTTGACCACTACTGCACTGTAAAACACTACCCAAAAACCTAGTTCCACCCTGCCAACTAGGTAACTTCCTAGCTCCAGGATATCATATGGATATCCCGGCCCCCGTGCCCAAAACCTCCAGCAACCTCGGTGCCTGACTGATACAATCCCACCCTAAAATTTCACTTCTCTCTTCAAATCCCTTAGCTCCCAAAATCCCCTTTCCAATCTCCCGTAGAATGTCCTTCTCG
Organism: Picea engelmannii; assembly: GCA_009831015.1. Classification (NCBI taxonomy): domain Eukaryota; kingdom Viridiplantae; phylum Streptophyta; class Pinopsida; order Pinales; family Pinaceae; genus Picea; species Picea engelmannii. Next base: position 57,780 of record ML807266.1, read on the forward strand.
TAAACCTCCTTCCCCTCCATATCCCTCCTTCACCGAATTCCCCCTCATTTATTTCCTACCTAACCCATTTATTACCTTCTTATCCTTTCGTCGTTAATGCCCCTTACCCCCTTTATTATTATTTTATCCTCTTGTAGTTAATATGTGATCCCTTTTCGGGTACATAACTTAATTTAATAATATAATTTATTATCCTCTTATTTCTTTACCTTATTAATTAATGAGTTAATTAATACTTAATTAATCATTGACAATCATGAATAATTAATTAGTTAATGTTATTTTAAGAAATAATTATTGTTTAGCTAATCTTTTAGGACAGTTAGATTATTAAATTAATTATAATTAATAATCCTATACGTCTATTTAAGCATGGTCGTTACATGATTCACATGAATGATTGTGGTGATATTATGATGTATGTTTGATTATTATATTATCGTGATGTTTCTTTTCTGTCCTTAAGTTTTGAACACAAGAATATCTTGTGTTAAGAATATTTCTTCCTTAGGTTGTTTGCAGACCTGATGTTTATAGCAACCTCTACATTCCTCTCACTGAAGACTTCCCTCTATTCATACTTACTCCCACTTACTAGTTGAAGTTACCCAAGACCTTGATTTCTCGTGCATGCTAGCCCTGATTTCTGAGTTGGAACATTATCATCTTTATTCTTATCCATTTGACCCCTCAAAACTCTTTTACATCCACATATAACCTGATGGGTACTAGGCTTGCCTTCCAGGCAATCTGAAGGTGATTCCTAGTGCTAACAAGAGAAACTATCTATATTGACAAAAGGCCAAAATAAACAGGGAATATTGTAGGGTTTATAAACAATACACGACCCATGACCACAAATAAGAGACCTAATTGAGTATTTGAGGGGTGTGAAGGAAACTGTGTATTCCTATGTGCAATAAAATCAGTAGTTCCAAGGGAAGAGTTATTGATTGATTACAATTTGAATCCAATAGATACAGATGTTTCTATTATTGGGGAGGTACGTATACTAATTTACCCAAACTGTAAGCAAAGACTCATATTTTATTATTTTCATTATGTTTTTTACGGTGTTAATCTATTTGGAGAGATTTGGTCTGTTTAGTACTCAATGTGTCCTATTTTTGTTATCAACATTTTAATTTCTCATACATTTGAATTTCTCATAAATTTGAATTTATTTCTCATGATAATGATCATGGCTCTAATTTTACTGTAATGTGGCAGGTTGATCATGGTAAATCAAAAGTGGCATCAAAACAACTTAATGAACAACAATTTTTGAATTGCATTTGATGTGCATTTTTTTTCTCTGGAGATCAATTATTTTATTTGTTTACATAACTGAATTATCATTTATTTTGTCAAATATGTAAACAGAGGGACATGACGCTAATGATGATTCACTAAGAGAAAGGGATTTGTATGTGTTATCACATGAACTTGTCAGGGTCCTATGAGTCAATGGTTTATACCTGAGTATATGCCCATGCCCTGTTCTTCTCTCTTTCACGGGCCATTTCTTTAAATTTTCCCCTTCAGCCATCAAATTCATTTTGTTTACCCCTTTTTGTTTAAGCACTCATCTTCGTTTTCTCTCTCACTGATCCTTCTATTTTCTGAACCCTTAGCCAGTCATCCAATTTTTTGTTTTACATAGGCCATAGCCATGAGCACAAAGCGCAAAAATTGGGTGGTCTGATATGAACTCAAATCGAGCGCGCGAGCAAGTTTAATTTTCAGCAGAGGAGATTCCATTCGAAGTTTATATTTAAGGCCCTCAGGAAATCGGGATCATAAATTTGTGCGAAGTTTAAACGTCAAACAAAGGTCTGAAGTCATGAGGCCAATCCTAGTCATTGGCGCTAGGAAGGGAACGTGGCGAAAGATCAACATTTAGCGGTTTCGAAACTTGGAAAGTGTAGAGGCAAGAGTCGTAAGGACTCACGAAGCTCAAACTCACAAAATGATCTGGTTTATTGGATCGAGGAAATTCGTGGACCATTGATATGACTCTGGTGAAGTCAGAGATTCGGGAATTAGGGGAAGGGAGGTGAGTAGCCTTTCAACATCCTAAGACGCAAAATCCCGACATGTGAAGATCAGATCTGGACTATATATCTTATAGGAATAGGTGGAAGCCGATCTGATGGTTCGCGGAAGAGACTTTTGGGAGTTTTGGAAGGATTCAAAATCAATCTGGGCCATCCAAACTAGAGGGACACGTGGCAGCAAATAAGAGAAATCATGATTTCTCGAGTCGAAGGTTTCAGCAGATAAGCGAAATCATGAAGCACCTAGGAGTTGGGCCCATGGTCACAACCCAAGGTCATATGGAAGCATTTCCAGGAGGAAAGGTTGGTTCCCATAGTGTAGAGCCAGCCAAGGTGGAGTTAGAGGAATAAATCGTGGTCATCAGATGCATAAAATATCTGACCGTTGAACTGAAGAAGGGAAATTTTGCAATATCGGGTATCAGGAGAGTGTATTCAAGTGATGGGAAGGACACTGAAACATGAAATCATGATGCACCCAGGAGTTGGGCCCAAGGTCTCATGCAGGACAAATGCGGAAAAGGAGAAACTAGCACCAGGATCTTTGGGAGCATGAAGGAAAGAGTTTTAATTTCATGAGACCTGCACCAAAAGCCGAAGATGCCTTTGTGAGTTAAAGAACGAGACCATCATGGTTTAAAGCTGTCAGGTTGACTCGAAGGGCCACTAGAAGAGCATGGTAGATCCCTGGGTGTTAAGTCCCATCCTAATCCTGATGAAGGAATGTAATGAAAAAAGAAGTGGTGGTTGAAACCTTGGCTCACTCCATAAATGGAAGTTATGGAAGGTCCAGCTGTGGGGACTGAACCGTCACTCCTAGGAGAGGATATTCCTACAAAACCCATGATGATCTGAGCTCGCGTCTGACAGAAGAATGCCCACACAATCTGACAGAGTGGGAACCCACTGGAAGCTTTGAATGTAGGGGTCTAATCATGCTCCTGGTAGTTGCAACAGTTTTGAGTATATATACTCAGTTTTGATATTTTGTTAAGGTCAATGGTTGAGCTAAACTCCCGTATTGTAATGTTTTAATGAATCTATGGTTATTTGGTTATGTAAATTGATATGAGACTTCTTGTTTAATGAAAGTCAGCTTCTTTTTCCATCTTACTTGTGTCTGATATTGAATGTTCATGATCAAAGGATTCGCATGGATTGTGGTGATTGTGTTGTAATGAATGTTTGATTGTAGTGTAGTTATAGCGTTTTCAATTTACTCAAACTTCAAATTCAAGAGGATCTTGTTTTCAAAGTTTTTCCTCCTTAGGCTGCTAGAAGACCTGATGTCCAAAGCAGACCTTTACATCTTCTCCTCAATTTATTCCTCCTACTCACCCTTACTACAACTTACTGGCTGAAGTTGATCAAGACCTCATTTTCTTGTGCATACTGCACCAGTTTTCTGAGTTAAAATGATATTCTCTCGAGTCTTCCCCATTTGACCTCTTTAAATCCATTAAATGTGACATATAAACTGATGGGTAATGGGCTTACCTTTGTCGCAATCCAGAAGTGACTTCTGGTGCTAACATTTCTGGCACCGTTGTCGGGGACAAATTAAAGATTTTCCTTGGGATAGAATGACAAAGATTACTGATTCTGAAGGTGCATTAGAACTCAGTACCATTGTAGATTGTAACCTGCACCTGGCGACTCCACTATTTTAGCTGTCTCCAAAAGGTAGACACACGAGGTCACATCCACAGTTGCCTCTAACCACGCCTAAAGCTAACCCAGAGAAAATTACTAGGAAAGGAAATACCCCTCAAGAAGGTACTTCAGCTTCTAAACCAGGTGATTCTGGTAATTTTCATAATATTCCTTTCGAAACCCCATTTATTGTTTCTATTTCTCTTGTTATCCCATCGGCTAGAGTTTCCAGAACTTTGGATTTCAAAAGTTTTTCGATTGATTTCTCTTCTCCTGGCCTCGTTTTGGAAGGAGAAAGCCTCGACACTCCTGTCTCTCCTAAAGTTGTACCGTGGCTCAAACCCAGGACATTAGGATATTTTCCCACCCTTGGATTTACTACTCCTGCTCCTGTTAGAGTTGTTGCAACAGAAACTACTTTTCCTACCAGCTCTGCAACCTTTTTCTCAAACACTCAGTTGTTTCCCTTTTTCCCTAGAATCATAGTTCTAGTCTTACCTGTCTGAACTCCATATCCACCTGCTTCTCCTCCTTTTTACACTCCAATGGCAAGAGAAAATTCCCCCGGGACTAGAATGGAAGCTATAATAGTTGCTAGGTATGCCCCTCCTTTTTTTCCTCAGCCTCTGAATGCTCTCCCAGCGGATGGCTACCTTAAGCAGTTACCTAAGTTCATAGGTGAGGGAGACATAACTGTGGAGGAACACCTTGAAGCCTTTTACAATTTTAAATATTGTCATGTCATCATGGATGCAGATGTATGGATGAGGATTTTTTTTCATAGCCTTGAGGGTGAGACTAGGAAGTGGTTTAGGGCCTTGCCTCCTAGATCTATCGATGGGATCGAATCCCTACATGAATCCTTCTTAAAGAATTGGGGGGATAGAAAGGATTTCCTTTACTATATTATAGAGTTTGGATCACTAAAGAAAAAGGAAGGGGAATCTATTTCTAACTTCTCAAAGAGATTTAATAAAATGTATAGAAAAATTCCCACTGAGGTTAAGCTTACAAAAGCCTCTACAAATATTACTTATTCTAGTTCTTTTGACCCTGATTTATGCCTCTTCTTAAGAGAAAGGAGAGCTACCTCCTTGGATCATATGCAAGATGCAACCATTGAATTATAATCCAATATTATGGAAGTTGATGAGCTTAGGAGTAAGGCTGACAGGGACAGAAGAAGGGGAAGGTCTGAAACTTCAACCTCTTCCTCTACTGCCCACCCTCAAGATGATGAGCTTATCAAATTAGTAAAATATCTTTTTTTTGATATGGATAAGGTAAAACTTGAAGCAAGACAGGCCTATAAAAGTACTCAAAACATTGATAATAGAGGTACCTTCAGAATACCTAATAATGCTTCTAAGATACTTCCAAGAGATCAAAGAGGTCAGGATAGAGATGATCAAAGAATTCAAGCCCCTCTCCAAAATAACCTTGTCACTAATGAAGAATAAGAAGAAGAGGAGGTTGATCCCGAAATCCATTGTCTTGGGGATACCTCCTCATTTCCCCATTTTACTCAATCTGCATATGAGGATTATCTAATGGAAAGCCAACTAAATGAGTTGAGTAAAGGGGAAAAAACCAACCACACTCCAAATAGATATAATCTGATGTCCAAATAGAAATAAGGGAAAGAAAACATCCCTGATCAACCTACGAGAGAATAAACACCTGCTAAATATATTGCAGACCGAAGCAAGGAAAAGAAGGCATAGACCCCCCCATTGGTGGTCAAAAGTCCTATTCCAGAAGTGAGAGAAATTATAAAGCCCCCCTCCTATTTCAGCTATGAGCATGAAATACAAAATATTAGAATCCCGGTACCCTTTTCAGAGATGGTCAAGCATGAAGACTTCAGAAGGTGCATCTCCAAAATGTTGCAGCCTGAACCTTTGTCTCATTCCACAGACTCAATAAACCTCTAAGATGAGAAGCCTGCAGTCATCCTAGGTCCTTTGGTAGAAGATAGAGATGATTCATCCCCTCCCTTCTATACTTCGCTAAACATACATGACAAGGTGTTGCAAAACTTTTTGATAGATTTCAGGGGCATCTCACAATCTTGTACCTAAGAATGTCATGGAAGAGCCCAGTCTGGAGATTAAAAAATCCTACCACGACCTATATTCTTTCGAATCTAGGAAGGTCAAGTTCCTTTGGGTTATAAAATACTTGGACACATCCTTGTTCCAACTACTAATGAAAATCATTATCATGGGCATCATGGTAGCTGACGTTCCCCCTAAGTTTGAGATAGTTTTGTCTAGATATTGGATAAAAAGACTAGGAGGAACTTTGTAGATGGACCTCACCTATGCTACCATTCTGGTGTTTGGGGGTGAGAATAGGAGGCTTTACGGGGAAGCTCAATTGGCCTACATTATTAATGATCAAGAAAACCCCAAAAAACATCCTATATTTTCTCTTGACATAGATTTAGGATCTAGTTTGCTGCAAATCACCGATGCTCTTGAACCTCCTCTAGAGATCAAAAAGTTCCCTATTACTTTTTGTGAAAATTTCCCTACTATCACCTCTGTGTGGAAAATTTTCTTCGATGGAGCCTATTCTAAGGAAATTTTTGGTGCTAGGGTGGTTCTTGTTTCACCTTCTCAAGAGACTATAGCTCTATCCTACAAGTTAGAATTCAGAGCTACCAATAATTTTGCAGAGTATGAAGCTCTCTTTTTAGGTCTAAGGACTGTAAAGGACATGGGAATTGAAGAGATATCAATATTTGGGGATGCTGAGTTCATTGTCCATAAAGTCATAAATCTCTACTAAGAGAAGCACCCTAGGCTAAGAAGTTATAGAAATGAAGTGTGGGACTTTATTGACAATGTTTTCCAAGCTTTCAACATTTAATTTATTCCAAGAGAATAAAACATCATGGTTGATTCTCTGGTTGTTTTAGCAAGCAATTTCAGAGTCCCTTTGCCACCAAAGCTCAGGTATGATGTAGAAGTAAATTATAGACCCTCTATACCTAACAACGTCAAGCATTGTAAAGTATTTGAGGATGATCTTGAGATCAAAATATTCCTTGATAATGTTGATGAGTTTTCTGCACTACATATTGGTCAAGATCAAGATTTTGAAAGTAATCCTCATGCTGATGTTTTCCTGAACAAAATTGCTAATCACCATACATTTCAGTTGCCTAGAAATCACATTCTAAAGGGACTATTTCCTTTGGAAAGACTATTTTACAGAAATAATATGGTAGTGAAAGTTAAAGGATCGACTAACGATGTTGATGTAAATGAATGCAACATTGGTACAGAGAAAGATCCAAAATTTGTCAATTTGTCGAGCAGTCTATCAAGGGAATAAAGGGTTGAATATGTTGATCTATTAAAGGAGTTTGCTGATGTTTTTTCCTGGACTTACGAGGATCTCAGAACATATGACACAAGCAACATTGAGCATAAGATCCCACTAAAGGAAGAGATCAAGCCATTTAGGAAGAAACTGAGACATATCAACCCTATGTTGTTGCCTATCAAGTAGAAATAAGTTAAAAAGATTTTAGATGCCCAGATTATCGTTCCTTTGAGGTATTCTAAATGGGTGGCCAACTTGCTCCCAGTGAGAAAGAAGAATGGGGAAATCAGACTTTGCGTTGATTTCAAGAACCTAAACAGAATCTCCAAGAAAGATAATTACCCATTGTCGAAAATGGAGCACATATTGAAGAGGGTGACAGGTGCATCCAGAATGTCCATGATTGGCGGATTTTTTGGCTACAATCAGATTTCTATCTTACCCAAGGACAGAGAGAAGACAACATTCATCACTCCATGGGGTACATTCATGTATGCCAATATGGCCTTTGGATTGATGAATGCAGGAGCAACTTTCCAACGCACTATGGACATCGCCTTTATTGGGGAAAGGGATGAATTTGTAGTCATTTATTTGGATGAAATTAGAGTTTTTTCCAGGACTGATAAAGAACATTGTCATCATCTAAGAAAGGTCTTCCAAAAATGCAGAAAATTCAGTCTCTCCCTAAATCCCAAGAAGTCATCGTTTTCTATGAAGAAGGGAAAATTACTGGGGCACATAGTATCAGCTGAGGGAGTAAACATTGATCCTAGTAGGGTGGAAGCCATCCAAACCTTAAAACTCCCTAGATCCAAGAAATAAGTCCATTCTTTCTTGGGGAAGATTAATTTTCTGAGAAGGTTTGTTTCTAATTTTGTTGAACTAGTGAAGGACATTACAATCATGTTGAGGAAAGGAAACAAAATCAAATGGATTGTTGGATCTTGTAGTTCCTTCGATAAAATAAAGAAGGTCATGACCGAAGAACCTATGCTCATCAATCCTAATTATTCCAAATATTTTATTATTTTATCCTTTGCCTCATTTGACACCGTGGCAACCGTTTTGCTGCAAAAGAATGACGAAGGGTTCGAGCATCCCATTGCCTTTTTCAGCAGGGCATTGAGGGATGTAGATCTGAAATATGACATCATGGAAAACAAGCCTATGCCCTGGTTAAGGCTCTCAAATAATTAAAGGTCTATGTTTTTCATTCAAAGGTCATTGGATATGTCCCTTCTATTTCTGTGAAGGAGATTCTCATTCAGCCCGACATGGATGGGAGAAGGACCAAATGGATTGCTAAAATCCTTGAATTTGACTTGCAGATAAGACCCGCTAAGTTGGTTAAGGGTCAAGGTTTATCCAAGCTACTGGATGAAACTAATTGCAAAGACTTGGGGGTAAATTTCATCAACGCTTACTTAGAAAATCAACAGATTGAGTTGTCTGATACGAGTTCTCAAGCCTACCCTCCATTAGCAGAATGTGCTTGGTACAGGGACATCATTTCCTTTCTACAGAAGTTACAACCTTCTGATGGCATGGAAAAAAGAAAAGTAAGATATTTAAAGATCATATCAATTAAATATTGCCTCATTGATAAATTTTTATATTGGAAATATCCTCTAGGGATGTTGTTGAGATGTTTAGACCCATAGGAAGCCAAAAAAATTATGTTTGACTTTCATGATAGTTTGTGTGGGGGACATCACTTCTAGAAAACCATAGCCTACAATATTGTTAGAGATGGCTATTTCTGGCCTAGCCTATTCATTGATGTTTGTTCTAAAATCAGGGCTTGTGTCAAGTGTCAAAAATTCTCAAGAAAACAGTAGCTCAAGTCCTGGCCTTTGAAGCCTGTGGTGGCTTTAGGACCCTTTCAGCAGTAGGGCCTAGATTTTATGGGGGAGATTCATCCAACTTCTAGTGGTCAGCACAGGTGGATATTGACTGCCACAAATTACTTTACCAAGTGGATAGAATCTATCCCCACAAGGAGCGCTTCTCAGAAGGTAATCATTGGTTTTATTGAGGATGTTATAGCAAGGTTTGGTTGACTGAAAATAATTGTCACTGATAATGCTTCATCCTTTAAGGATGAACCATTGATTCAATTCTATAAGAAGTTTGGGATTGCATTGATTCACTCAACTCCTTACTACCCTCAAGGGAATGGACTAGAAGATTCCTATAACAAGAGCCTTATAAATATCATCAAAATATTGTTAGAGGAAAATAAGAAAGCATGGGATTCAAAGCTCAAGTTTGCACTGTGGGCTGACAAAGTGAAAACAAAGAGATCTCTTGGTGTCTCTCCTTTTCAGTTTGTATATGGAATTGAGGCCATATTTCCTTCTCAGTTGGCCTTACCCATGGAAAAATTATTCCAATATTTCCAAGGAGAGCCTGATGATATGATCAAAAGGATACAACAGATGGTGGAAGTGTAGCAGGCTAGAGAGCGGTTACTGGACAAAGCACATCAGCATCAACAGAAGATCAAGCAGGCTTTTGACAGAAAAGTAAGAAAGGAGGATTTTCAGTTGGGATATCTAGTACTAAAATGGGATGCGCCCAAGCAAAATAAAGGAAAGCATGGTAAATTTGAGGGCTTATGGATCAGCCCCTTCAAAATTTCTGAAGTTTTTTCAAACAATACTTATAAGTTGCAGAATTTGGAGGGTGATGAAGTTTTTGGAGGCCCTGTAAATGGGCATTTTTTGAAGAAGTTATTTGTTTAAATCCGCAGTCAGTGTTCCCCCATTGTAAATATCATTCATGTTTATATGTTTATTTTTATTTAAATAAAGACTTCATTGCCCAATAGATAAGGCACTCGAATTGTGTGTTCTTGGCAGCTCGTGGGGAGCATGCCATCCCCTATGGATCCAATGTTATCACATGAACTTGTCAGGGTCCTGTGAGTCAATGGTTTATACTCGAGTCTATTCTGAAGTTGCGAGGTCAATCCTAGCCATTAGCGCTAGGAAGGGCATGTGGCGAAAGATCATCATTTCGCGGTTTTATAACTCAAAAAGTGTAGAGGCAAGATTCGTAAAGACTCATGAAGCTCAAACTCGCAAAATGATCTGGGTCATTGGATCGAGGAAATTCGTGGACCATTGATCTGACTCTGGTGAAGTCGAAGATTCAATAATCAGGGGAAGGGAGGTGAGTATCCTTTCAACTTCCCAAGATGTGAAATCCTGACATGTGAAGATTATATCTGGACCTTAGATATTATAGGGACAGGTGGCATCTGATATGATGGTTCGCGGAAGCGACTTTCAGGAGTTTTGTAAGGAGTCAAAAGAAAATAGATCTGGGCCATACAAACCAGAGGGGCATGTGGCAACAGATAATTGAAATCACGATTTCACGAGTCGGAGGTTTCAACATGGAGCAATTCGCAATTTCCCAAAATGTGAAATCACGAAGCACCCATGAGTTGGGCCCCTGGTCACATCCCGAGGTCATATGGAAGTGGGTCCAGGAAGAAAGGTTGGCACCCATAGCATAGAGCCAGCCAAGGTGGAGTTCCGAGGAATAAATCGTGGTCATCGGATGCATAGAAAATCAGACCATTGATCCGAAGAAGGGAAATTTCGCAATATCAGGTATCGAGAGAGTGTAGTCAAGTGATGGGAAGGCCCCTGAAATGCGAAATCACGATGCACCCAAGAATTGGGCCCATGGTAATGGCTTGAGGTCACATGCAGGACAAATGCAGGAAAGGAGAAGCTGGCACCAAGAGATTTGGGAGCGTGAAGGAAAGAGTGTGAATTTCATGAGACCTGCACCAAAAGCCGAAGATTCTCGTGTGATTTAAAGAACAAGGCCATCATGGTTTCAAGGTGTTGGGTTGACTCGAAGGGCCGCTAGTAGCGCATGGTATATCCCTGGACGTTAAGTCTCATACTGATCCTGATGAAGGAAGTTAATGAAAAAGGAGTGGTGATTGAAACCTTGTCTCACTCCATAAATGGAAGGTATGGAAGGTCCGGCTGTGGGGATTGAATCATCAACAAGTGGTACTCCTGCGAGTAGATTTTCTTGCAAAACACTTGCTGATATGAGATCGTGTTTGACAGAATAATGCTCACATAGTCTAACAGAGCAGGCATCAATTGGAAGCTTTGAATGCAGGGTTCCATTCACGCTCATGGTAGTTGCAGCAGTTTTGAGTATATATACTTAGTTTTGATATTTTGTTAAGGTCAATGGTTGAGCTAAGCTCTCATATTGTAATGTTTTAATGAAGCTCTAGTTCTCTAGTTATGTAACTTGATATGAGACTTCTTGTTTAATGAAAGTCAACTTCTTTTTCCATCTTACTTGTGTCTAATATTGAATGTTCATGATCGAAGGATTCACATGGATTGTGGTGACTGTGTTGTAATGAATGTTTGATTGCAGTGTAGTTATAGCATTTTCAGTTTCCTGAAACTCCCAATTCAAGAGGATCTTGTTTTCAGATTTTTCCTCCTTAGGATGCTAGAAGACCTGATGTCCAGAGCATACCTTTACATCTTCTCCTCAATTTATTCCTTTTACTCACCCTTACTACAACTTACTGAATGAATTGGATCAAGACCTCATTTTCTTCTGCATAATGCCCCAGTTTTATGAGTTAAAATGATATTCTCTCGAGTCTACCCCATTTGACCTCTTTAAATCCATTAATCGTGACATATAAACTGATGGGTATTGGGCTTATCTCTGCCACAATCCAAAGGTGACTTATGGTGCTAACATTATGAATCCCCTGACCCTATGGTTTTAATTAGAAAAAATATCAATAAAGGAAACAAGGAACTAGCTCACTTGTTAGATATTATAGATCAAACTCCTAATGTTGAAGCAAGGATCAAAGAAGTTAAGACAAGGCTTAAGACATATAAGGTAATAACCATAATTTCAAGTGGTTTTATTTTTATGTCATAATATCAATTATGAAATCTTGATTTTTAACGTTTACATTATCTAAACGAAAAAAATGTTTTCTTTATTTTATAGAGATTTTTGGAGCCTAGTGACACCGACATCCATGGTGTCAGTATTAGTGGTGTTTAAAAGATGCCATAGGGTCTCGACGCAGGCCCTCATATAAATTCCATGTCACATCTATTCATATCTCCACCTTCCACACCATTAGGTAGGAGCCATGACACACACACCGAGGAAGCGACCACACAGGTAGGCTCTAGAGGTGGTGATAGAGATGAGGTTGATGATTTGAAAAACCATATGGTTTATTTTCCTAAAGCAAGATGTGTGACCAACACATAGACCATTAAGGGAACATTTATGATAAATGAGGAAGGCCTTCCATTAAAGCAATTTAAAGTCCCAGGTAATTTTTAAAATTTTAATTGTTTCATGTTCTCTATGTAGACAAATATAAATCATCTAAATTATTATTTTTAAATTAATAATCATATAATCATTGTTTTTTATAGGTCCCTGGAGAATAAGGAGTTTCTGATTTTTGGGCCCACCTTATGGGAGAGGTCGAATTCCCATAATTCCAACCTCAAAAAAGAATTGATGGATTATCTTGAAAGCCTTTTTGGTGTAGACACATTTATTAAGACCTCGGCCACCACTGTAGCTGGCCAATATTTAAAATATACACAAGAAACATATAGAAAGCACTTGGAACAAATGATAGGTATGAGCATCCTCTAATGATTCCAGAGAATGAGTGGAAGGCCCTCATTGAGGACACAAAAGAGAAGAAATTGACAGATGAAGGAAAAACACCCTCTAATCCCAAAAGGTAAATTACAATTTTAATTCAATACCTTCAATTTTTTTTAGATGTAAATAAAATTGTGGTATATATTAACATACTTTAAAATTTTGATAATAGGTTGATTGACACGTCAAAGCCCACAAAAGCAATGCTTTCTAAATGTGGTCAACAAAGGCTAGGTCAGGGCGGCTACTTGAAGTTGTATTCATGAATTGTAAGTACCTAAATATCTTATTTGTATCGCCTTAAAAATTTTAGGTAATTGTAGAAAATAACATTAAAAATACATACTCTTATGCAATGCAGGGTGACGAGTTTGGTACTGAAACCATGGAGGAAGACCTCGATCTTGGTTACAAGTACGGTTATAAAGTTGTAGTTGAACATAAAAAATGATTGGGGAAGATACCAAGAACCACTTTGCATGATAAGTTAAATAAAATTCAATCCACATTAACCTTTATTAATACATTCATGTTGGATATTATTAATTTTTACAACTTTGTTTTAATCAGGGGAGAAGCACTATCAACGAACGCACTAGTATTGGAGAGAAGTATGTTGATAGTAGTTTGCATCCAGAAGATGGTTCTCCCATGCAGTCCCAAGTTTCCATAGGGGTTTAGCCCCACGATGGTTCTTCGATCGAGCTGGAACATGATGGTAATATGGTTGTATTTTAATTATATACTTAATAATTTTGTAGTTATACATTTTGTACTTCAATTTTTTTTTACTTATACATTTATGATTGTCCTTACAAATTTTGTGGTCTCAATGGCATATAATGTTGTACTTGAGGCTCATACAATTGAAGAGGAGCATGCGGGGGCAACCATTCCAACGATGTTGACCAGTTCACTAGGTAAATAATGACATTGCAGGTGTTTTTTTAATATCACTAAACTAGTTCAATGATATTTAAAAACTGGCCATTTAAATTTTGTACATTGTTTCTTTTCTAGGTGATGCCTCATCACAATGGCCTCCATTACACTATGAGTACCCCGTGACCAGGAGTGCTATGCATGAGAGGACGCAATCACAATCATATTTTAAAGAGAACCCAAAGAACAAAGAGGTAGATATTGATGAAATGATTAGGAACTATAGAGATAAGAAGAAGAGGCCGGCTAAAAGTACTAAATTATGATGCACATGAATATTTTAATAACTATTTAATATAAAATTTATTCTCACCATATTTTGCTCACTCCAAATGGATCAAGGAAACATTTTATTTCATTATAAACAGTTGTGAATATTGGTATGTATATATGTTTGTTTTTGTTGTAA
>ML807266.1:74125-85474 GCA_009831015.1 Picea engelmannii
CCCTATCTCTTTTTACCTTTCTCTACCTCCCTACCTCTCTTTACCTCCTCCCTTTCCCTCTCTCTCTACCCCTCTATACACCGAACCCCAAACAAAGGGGCTCTAGCTGACACAACAGTGGAAATGGAGAGAATAAATATGAAAAAATGAGGTGCATGTTATTGGTTCCATTAAAAATTAAAATTATGATGCTTGTTGGATCTCTCCCTCCCTCCCCTTCTCTCTGTCTCCCCTTATTACACATCTACGTCACCTCATCAAAATAAAATATCATAATAATCATAAGTAATTCCTACCCTCCCAAACATTTTACTATGATTTTACTACATCCACACCTCCAAAAGGTCATATGTCATTTTCAGTCAATCCATTATTGTCTAATCATTATTTATTTGTCACCCATTCACTCTCAATGATGGAGAGAGTAAATGGGAGACAAAGAAATAGTCAAAAGACAATGATGGATTCAATTAAATGGACATATGACTGCTTGGAGGTGTGGATGTAGTCAAATCATGGTACAAATTTTAGTGAAATCATGGTACAAGGTTTTGGATCCCACTCCAAATCACATATTTTGAAGAGGTGCCAATTTTTAAATTTAATTATAATTTTCTAGTCATTTTTCAACATGAAGTATCTTTGTTTGAGAGAAAAACTTTAGATCAATCCTCCCTCTATTATCTTTCCATAGAAAGAAAAATTAATTTATTTTTTCATCCCCATGGCTCGAGTTAATATAGGGTTAAGGATTGAGTATAAGTTATTACTAAGCTTAGATGGAGCTAGGGGGGTCTATGTAATGGTCTACATCAATTCCTAGGTCAACATCTAAATATATATCTATCTCTATGTGATGGTCTAGGTCATGGTCTACGTCAAGATCTGGGTCTGGTGATAAGATATTTGGAGGAATGGAACCTACAAAATGAACTTTAGGACCGTTTGGAGGCTTAGATATTATGAGATTGCAGTGCACCCAAATTGAAAGGACCGTTTGGAGGTGGAGAGATAGAGATATTGCAATGAACCATTTGGAGGCCCAGACATCATGATATTGCAGTACACCCGATTTGAAATGACCGTTTGAGGCGGAAAGGTTTTGAGCATGTTTTTTTCTTATTCTTTTTCAAATGCTAAATGCCAAAAGCATTGTCAATCATTTCCCTTGAGCCCATACAACCCCTAGTGTTGTAATCTTGGCTCTGATACCAATTGCAACATACCCAACCACCCATGTACAATGTTGGGATTGTGGGGTACTTAAAATTTCCCTCACCTTTGTCTTAATGGAAATTTTTATTCAACACCACAGAGGCCACGATGGAGGAGAGAGATCTCAATTTGAGGACATCCTATCTTCTCTTCATGTAATTTTTGTTTCTAATTCTTTTCTAGAGTTATTTTGGACTCTATTTATGGGAATATACAATATGATGCTCATAAAGAACTGAATTCTTTAACAACTATGCATATTTCTCCTCAAAAATATGTAACAAAGGAGCCCTAACCCAAGCTCATACATTTCCGCATGCAATCAAGATCTATTCCACCTTCATTATATTGAAAAAGAAGAGTTGGACTATTGTCCCTAGGGTTCTGAATTTTTTCCACAATGACAAAAGTTGCACTCTTTTGAAAATATTCAACTACATTATCAAGCAACTTTGAAATATCTACAAATTCCCATGTCTAGGAAGTCTCTTTAGAATGGAGTAATTTTGGATGTACCTGAACATTATATTGGCCACCTGGTAAAGATCACTTTTGTTCATTTTTTACATCATAATCCCCAGCTCTCCAAAATTGATTAAAACTATTTTTCTTTGAATTTATACCTAAATAGTTCATTCAAAGGAAAAATGAATGCAAATGATGTTCTCTTTGCAATGCATTTTTCTGATATCCACCCCTTCCCAGAAAATATAGAATATAACCCTAATCATAATATAATCTAATCTGACACTCCAAAGGGTGCATTGCAATCTCACATCTTTCCACCTCAAACGGTCATTTCAAATCAGGTGTACTGCAATCTCATGATGTCTGGGCCTCCAAACGGTTCATTGCAATCTCACTATATCTCTGCCTCCAAACGGTCCTCCTTTATGCAACTATACAATTTTTCTCCTTTGGTACAAGATGGAAGCTAAGTAGTATGGCTATATATCTCAATTAGAATAACATGGTTATATCATCTCCTCTCTTTAGTGCAAGACTCAATATAACCATCATAAACTAGAGGACAAATTAGGTCAAAGGGAGTGATTTTTTGGGTTATGATGGGGTTGCAAAAATTAGAGATTCCACCGAAACAATCTTAAGATAAAACACATTTTCATTAACATCCTTCTTGTATAAAAAGGTATCAAGATGTATTGAATTAGCTAATGAGAAGTGTGAACCAGTCTTTAGAAAATTATCTTTGGGGGAAACCCAAAGTTGATTAGATCCATCATTGGGAACTTTAGGCATCTTCTCACTTCCTTCTGGGAAGAAAATGTCATCCAAATGGTAGGATCCTAAGGGATTATCCTTTCTCAGTTCTTGGATTGATCCTTGGATATGTTTCTTGGTGGTTGATATAAGTCCCTAGATGTGTCTAGGGCCCCTGGATGTGTTCCAAGGAATCCTTTCTCAGTGCTTGGATTGATCCTTGGATGTGTTTGTTGGTTGTTGATGTAAGACCCTAGATGTGTTCTAAGGCCCCTGGATTTGTTCCAGAGAACCCCTTCCTAATGCATGGGCTGATCCTTGGTATTGTACCTTGGTGGATAAGACCCTAGATGTGTTTTAAGGCCCCTAGATGTGTTCTGGGGCAACCTAATCTTTGACCATGTAGATATTGGTGTAATACCAAGATGTGTTGATGTGTGATCCATGAGACCTAGGAGTGCCTATGAATATGGACATGACCACATTGTTGATGGACACTCTTATGGAGTGATGATAAATCTTATAGGTCATTATGAGACTCATGTGGACATGTTTTTCCATTATGGACCCCCCCTTGACTTTGTCTTAAAAGGTACCCCCTTTTTGTTTTATGTGATTGAGGTTTTATTTATGTGATTGGGGTTTTATACGTGTTTAGGGTTTTTATAATTAATATTAATATTAATTGACATTTTAATTAATATTTATATTAATTAAATGTCAATATTTAATTATATTTTTAATTTCCCTAACCCCTCTCCCTAACTATAAATAAGACCCCACCCTATAGCATTCTATTACACTCACACTCACTCACTCCTCACTCTCCTATTTGTTGTGGCTACCTCAGTTGTTCTCTCTTGATGATGGTGCGGCCTCCTTTTTGGACTATCTTTTCAGATCTGAGTTTTTTTTAGTTGCTGTAGTTGGTACCTTATTGGCAGCATGCGACGACCCTAGATTGTTGCATTGTTCTCCACTGCAACCTGTGATGATTCATGTAGGAATTGTTGGGTGATAGCCTTTTTCTTTTCTCTACCCAGTTTTTCTTCTACTGCCTGGGGTGAAATTATGACACTACTGAATGATTGATTTATAACTTTGAAGCCTACATTTGATTGATTTTCGGAAGTTGAAAGTCTTCTTTGTAAAATTTGCAAGTTTTTGTTTTTGGTTTTTTGTCACAAGGATATAATATCGAGATCTTAATCCTAAGTGCTTGTTTGACAAGGAGTCCTTGATTTATTTGGAGTTTTGGAATTTTTTTACTTTATGGATTGTTAGTTGATTGAGAGAGAATATTTTTTTTGTGTTTGACAAAATGTTTTCTTACCATTTCATTTTTTTGTCTACATTATGAGTTTGACTTGGGAATAGTGTTGAGAATGTGCTAGTTTTCTTGGATTATGCTTTCTTTTCTTCATTACATATCTGATCTGATTTGAGAAAGAAAGAATTGAAGTATTTATTCTTTTTAGTAATCTTTACAAGAAAATTGTTACATTCAAATATTTGTAAAAGAGAAAAATTGGAAATTTTGTAGTTTTTGATTATTTGGAATCTTTTTCATTCAAAATTGAGAAATTGTGTTCGTAGATTTTGTATTACAAAAAGAGATACCTTCTCCCTACTATAATTAGAGTTCATTGCATTAAAATATTGCATAATCATATCTTCTTGCATTTTATTGGGTCAAGGTCACATACATCATCACTTTCATTTTTGTTTCCCTTTTGAGTAAGCAACAACCTTTAAAATACAACGCAATTTTAAAATTTATTAGAAAATTTTATTTTCTAGAACTTATCTACACCAACATTAGATAGAATAGCGCTTTGGAATAGCTTGTAAGGCACACTCTCCAAAGCATCAAAACACACATAAGTATCTTGTGATAAGGAGAGTTCAAATCCACTTGCTACATTTTGTCTTGGGAAGCCCTTTTAACACAAGGGTCAATCATGAGGTCGCATTAAGAATGGAAGAGTTACTCACCCTTTTTTTGGTCTTAGTGTAGAGATTGCATGTATTATTGAGGGTCATTTGAGAAGAAAATCCTATGGGGACCTTCTCGAGTCGATTTTGGGCTTAGATACCCTGCATGTTCACATGGATCGAACTATCGATTGTTTTCCCAAGCATCATTGTCGTAATTGGTAACCTTAGTGTCCTATCTCTTTCGGGTCTTTACACAAGGTGACTGTGGAGGGGAAAGTCTTCACGATACCTAGAATCCACGTTGTCCAAACTCACTCGGGATCCTTAGAGGGTATACCCACGATTATGTGTGGGAGCTTGCACCATGGTGTAAGTCCATTAAGTAGATCATCAACATAACTTTTCCACTTGCTTCATCCTAGCCCCTTCTTGTCTTGATTTCACGACGTTGGATTTCATCACCAACTAGTGAATTCGAAATAAGAAGTTTTGTTTGCATGCTTGATTTCTAGATTTCATTAGTGAGTGTTGTTTGTTTTTCTAGTTGGACATAGATTTGTTTTGTTCTTTATTTGGTGAAGCCAACATCATCCCTCGTCATTCACATAGGATGCAAGGGATACCTCCAGAAGATATGGAAGATTACATTCCTTTTCTTCCTAACTTACTAGAGGGTTCTCCTAGAGGAGCAGTCAATAACGACATAGCCTCTAATATTGGAAGTTCTACTCCATTGGAGGAGTCAATAATTATCATAAATACATTATTGAGTGATGTACAATATCCACATTTTCTCTGGATAAATTCATTGGGAGACATTGTTGTTGAAGATTATATTGGAATACCTACTGGACCTCACACTGAGTCTGGTGTAGACGATCCATTTTTTCAAAGTGAGTCATTTATAACTACTATTCACACTCCTGGAAATTTTGATCCTAGCTTTCTTGGTCCTAGTCATTCTCTTTGGAGAACTTCTTCCAAACAATATATCTTTGAAAAACTAGGAATGATTCATTTACACCCGAGAACTTCTAATCAACCTATGGCATCACATACACCTGTGAATTCCACTTCTTATACAATACCTTTAGATCATTTTACTGGAACGACTAGTAATGTTGTCACAGTTTCAGACCAATTATTTGTTGGTTCTCACTCAATTCTTCCTCTCCATCTTACTAAATCTACCATGGTCCCACAATTTACGCCTGTTTATGTTAGAAATACATTTATCACTCAAGATCCTATTGGAAAACTGCTCTCGCTTAGATCAAATCCATCACTTCCACCTGGGTATAATGATTTGAATACTTCCATTTCTAATACTACCCAGACTCCATACAGAGGGTCCAATATTTTTATTCCTCCTTGGTATAATGTTGCTAGTCATTTTGTTCCTACACCTACCCAAGTTTTATCCAGAGGGCCTCACATTCCCCCTCCACCTTTGCCCGGAGGATCTAATTGTCCTGCCTTTAGTAGCTCCAATCATGTTGGAGGAACAAGTCATATCGTCGCTTCTAGTTTTCAAATTCATGTTGGAGGGAAACCTCAAGTTGGGGGGCAACCTCAAGTTGGGGGGAAACCTCAAGTTGGAACCCATAACCCAATTTATGGAAAAAGTATACATGGATCACAGTCTTAACCTTGGAATCTTCCTTTCCAAGGGAATCAACAATCGTCTGGGGGAAAACATATGCAAGTTAATTCTTTTGTACCCCCTAATCTCGAGCAACCATATCCAGTTTCTATGAATCCTACTTGGGGTCAAAAATTTTAGTCTAATGCTCCTTTCCAAGGAAGCTTGCCCAATCAACCAACTCATGTTGGATATTCAACATAAAATCCTCCAACACCGAATTTGACATGACTTGCTTACTATCTACATATTTCTTATGGTCCTACGGGCATACCTATAGGACTACCTCCTCAAAACTACCAGTTTCCTCAAGTGAGTAGACAGTTTCCATTTATTGCTACTTTGGATTTACCGGATTTATCTAGGATTTTGAATGATCCTATTTTTCACTCTCCTTATTGGTCCATCATACCTGCTAAATTATTATTAGATATTCCTAATTTTGACAGTTGATTGGGTGAAGACCCAAATAATCACGGCATGACATTCCATATTTGGTGTTCATCTAACTCATTGATGGATGAATCTATAAGATTATGTCTTTTTCAACGAACTCTTATGGGTTCGGTGGCCAAATGGTATATTGAGTTACCACGAGGATTCTTTAATGACTTCGATACCTTATCCATGGCGTTCTTAGCACATTACCCATTTCCAATAAGATATGAGACAGGAACTAAAATTTTGATTTCATTTAAACAATCCTCTTCTACTCACATTTCCGATCATATTCATGAGTGGAGAAGGAGAAGACTCTTAATCAAAGTAACCCTTCTTGATCAACTGTTGGCCAAGTGGTTTACCAAATCACTCATTGGTCCTATCGCCCGTGATGTTTCCACGGGTGGTGTCATCACTGAAGAGTAAGCGATTAGTCCTGCTCAATATCTAGATATTGTTTATTCACAAACGGGCACACTATATGACTCAATACATGATGCTCCTCATCCATCTATGAATCCTACCTCAACAACTCCAGTAGCTTCAAATGTTGTTGATGGCATGATTGGAAATTTTCATGCTGAGACTCAGTCGAAACACACCAAGCATGCCAATCCTAAGCCTACTATGCCTAATGTACAAAACACTCCTATTTCGACTCCTTCCTTTGGTAAAACCTCTAAAGTTAATTCGGTTCAATCTACACCTACTCATAAAAATAAAAATAAAAAGAAAGGAAAGGGTAAGAATAAGGAGGAAAAAAATAATAATCAATAATCTAAGAAACCCAAAACCCATCGTGTTGATGATAAATATAAGCATAAACCTCGTTATCATTTCCTTATCTGTGGTGAGGATCATTATAATAAATATTGTCCATGGCATGATGAGGTTACTAAGTTCCTACAAGGGACCAGAACACCTCCTACACCCACCATCTTGTCACAATTGTTTCCTTCTCAACAGTAGGCCCAATTGGTCATTCATGACCAACCTTCTCCCTCTACCATGTCTTATGTACTTATGTGTATTGGTGACTCCAAGAAGAAAAAAGTTGCAGTTGCAACACGAGCCAAATATTATTCTCCTTCGAAAGAGAAAGTTTATCATTCACCACCTCCGTTGGTTCAACCTCCTCCACCAACTTCACCTCCAAACGTTCCTCTTCATCTCAAATGATCAGGCCTAGATACAGCTCTTCATCCTCCTACCAAGGGCATTGTTAGAAAGTCATCATTTAATCCTCATGCATGTGTTGACCAAAACTATAGCATTGTATAATACCTTGTGCAAGCACCTTCTGCGATGTTAGCCCTCAAAGTCCTTCAAAGTTGTCCTACTCAACGGAAGGCATTGTTAAAGGCTATTGGTTGAATTGATCCTACTGATACCAATTTGATAATATTTGACTTGTAAGATTATATTCCAAGGCTTACTCCTCAATTAGTGTTTTAGATACAATTTGTTTTGGAAAATAAGAATATTTGTCGAACCATTATTGACGAAGGAGCCTCGAATTGTGTTATGTCCGTTACTTGTTGGAAATCCATTGGCTCTTTTGCCCTTACCAAGTCACACAATAATCTTAAGGATTTTAATGGTATAGGGTTCAAACCTTATGGTTTTCTTCCTTTGTTGTCTATTATGTTATAAGGTAAAGTATTTAGTGTCGAGGTTGAGGTATTTGACACACCTCTTAATTATAACCTTCTACTTGGTCGTAGTTGGATTGATTCCATGCATGCAGTTGTGTCTACTCTTTTCCATGTGTTACATTTCCTGCACCAAGGAAAATCCATTATTGTCGATCAACTGGCCTTCTTTAATTCTAATTCACGTACTAGTGACATGTATTTCATTTCTAAAACACCTCCTGGTTATGAGAATGTTGGTGTGGGTCTTTTGAAAGATTCAACGTTAATGGGTACATTTCCCATTCCACCACCTGATATTCCTCCTCCTTTTGTCGCCTCTATTAACATGATATCGACCTCTGCTTGTGAAACCCCTGAGTCATATGATCCATGGATAGTACCTAGCTCTAGTGAGTGTCTTTGTTATGGTGATCGAATTCCTTTGAGTATGGTAGAATTGGCTTATCAAGCTATTCAATCGAAAACTCCTTCTCCTCCTCTCTATGATACATCTCCCGATCTATTTCACATGATTTTTCCCACTGATGAGATGATTATGACAGTCATGTCCATGGAATATACTCCATGGGATGATGGGCATCATCGTTCTAATCTCTTCTTGGAACCCGAGACCATAGAGAGTTATCAACGGATTTCGAATACGTCTACCATTGTTGTTATTTCCTTTGTTATTGAATTAACACACGATGTTTTTTATGAAGGGAACTTGGGTAATATTTCAACTACCATCCCTCTTGACATCTCGATTAAACTCGGAGTTGTGGAAAATGTTCACATTGGTGCCTCATGTTTTGTTGATGAGGTTTGTACTTATAGAGCTCTTTTTCAATACTTTCGTGACGTTTTTGCCTATAGTTACGAAGAGATGCCTGGTATTGATCCTGATATTGTTGTGCATGATATTAAGACTTACCTGGATGCTAAACCTGTTTGATAGATACTTCACCCAGTACATCTATGTAAAGTTGTTGTTATTAAGATTGAAGTTGAAAAAATTCTTAAAGATGGCTTTGTCTATCCTGTGGCTTTGACCGATTGGGTGTCCAATCTTGTTCCAATTAACAAGAAACAAGGCATGATCCATGTTTGTGTAGATTATAGGGATATAACAAAGCTTGTCCCAAAGACAATTGTCCAACCCCTTTCGTTGACCAGATTGTTGACAACTATGTCAGGAGTGAAATATTCTCCTTGATGGACGGTTTCTCCAGCTATAATCAAATCAATATTTTTCCTGAAGATCAACATAAGACTATTTTTATTTTCCCTTGGGAAACCTTCGCATACTGGAAACTACCTTTTGGTCTCAAAAATTTTGGTGCGACTTTTCATCACGCTATGTCTTACGCTTTTCATGACATTGAGAAAATTGTGCAATCCTATCTAGACGATATACCGGTGCATTCTATGCATCGTCAAGATTTCCTGGCACATCTATGGGCCATTTTCCTACGTTGTCGTTATTATCGCATACAATTGAATCTACACAAATGTGTTTTTTTGTGGAGTCTGGACGACTTCTTAGTTTTATCATGTCTATACATGGGATTAGAGTAGACCCCTTGAACTTTGAGGCTATCCTCAATTTACCTCCTCCTTCCACACTATGCCAACTCCAAAGTTTGCAATAGAAGGAAAACTTTTTACGTCGATTCATTCCCAATTATGTTGAATTAACGAAAGGATTTACTCGACTTCTCAAGAAAGGTTATGATTTTGTATGAGACAACAATACCAACAAATCATTTGAAGCTTTGAAACTTGCCTTAACCCATACACCAATCCTGTTTCCACCCGATTATAGTCTATATTATTTCCTATACTTAGCTTCTTCAGACTCTAACATTTCTATGGTTCTAGTCCAAGAGAATTATTTGCATGATGAACATATTATATATTATTTGAGTCAGAGTCTCACGACAACTGAAACCAAATATTTACATGTGGAGAAACTGGCCTTGGCAGCTATTCAAATTGTTCAACATTTTCGTCACTACATCTTATTACGTAGAACCACAGTAATTTTTTATTCCAACCCCATGCAAACATCCTTACTCGACAATTGTTCACGGGCAAGTACTCTAAATGGATAGTTATTCTCCAAGAGTTTGATTTGAAGTTTGAATGCACCAAGTCAAATAAGTCTTTGGTTTTTTCCGAATTGATATGTGACCTTCCCTCTACTGAAATAGAAACTATGGCAAAGAATTCCTTACCTGTTGAATCTCTCTTTCTTATCATTTCTGGAAACATATGGTATGGAGATATTATCATTTATCTCCAAACCCAAAATTTCTGGCCTGATCTTTCTAGTACATATCGTCGTTGTATTTGGTATCAAGCCCATCAATACATTATCCTTGGTGATACCCTTTACCGACGTGGTATTGATTCCATATTTCAATGATGTCTCACCTATGATGAATCTGAGAAATCTTTGAATGACTTTCACTCTAGAGCATGTGGTGTTCATAAGTCTGGGTATGTCACTGCCCAAAAGATCTTACGAGTTGGTTATTTTTTGCCTTCATTGTTTAAGGATTGCATTATCATCATCCAAAAATGCCATGCTTGTCAAACCTACAACAATAAGATCTAATCTCATCCTGTAGTTTATGTTGGTCCATTCGCTAAATGGGGAATTGAATTCATGACATGTAACCCTCACTCAACTGGGGAGCATGGATACATCATCATAGACATGGATTATTTCACTAATTGGGCCGAGACGATGCCTACATTTGATAATACCAGTTGTCGAGCTGCAGATATACCATGTAAATCAACATTTAATTGTCAACCCGGGAAGGTAGACTTAGAGGAACCAGCACAGGAAATGTAGAGCTGAAGAGGGGGTTTAAAGGATGCCAAGCTACTCTCTGAACTGCTAAAAGAAACTCACTGAAAGAAGCTATTGTACTCTACTTTGTTCTGCATGCGTTTGCACTACTCTGTACTACCTGGTACTAACCGGTACTGTTCTGTATATGCATGTAAAAGATAAACTGAAAACAACTAAGGTCTTGCTACTTATCACTCCACACAACTCAGCAACCATCCTATGAAACTTTCTATTGTAATCAAATGAAACTTATTTATCTCATGAGATATCCAGGCTAGTTCTAAGAATGAAATCAATCTGAACTAAGAATGAAATCAATGGCTGAAAAAGGTAATGTCTAAACTCTCGGTTGCAATGAAATGAAATACTACTTCTATTAAGCCACTGAGCAAACT
>ML807266.1:93371-122827 GCA_009831015.1 Picea engelmannii
ATCTCTGGCAATGTTACATAACGTTTCCAGCTCTCTCTGGCAATGTTACATAACGTTTCTGACCTCTGGCAGTCGTGGCTTTGCACCCTAGAAGTTATAAAACGGTTTCCCTGCGTTATGCACGAATTTAAATACTTTGATGCTAGCTATTGGGTTTTGCCAGCTATTGGGTTTTTCCAGCTATGAGCACTTTGTTTAGCTTATCTTGGTATTTTGCATATTGCCCAATAACCCCAGAAACTGAAGTAAATGATGACTTTAACCATTTGCACATCTTGGATAATATTGTCGAAAGCATTCCCAAATAAAACACAAACATACCCCATGTCTTTGTGCAAACAACTTCAACAGCACCACTTGGTAACTTTGCCCAGAGATAAATTACTCCTTGTCTGCCCTTTACCGTATTTGCACCAAGAGGTGATAGTGCATCCACATTATAGTTGAATTCTTCGCTCATTTGTGGTTTTGGAAGCACTTCATGGTTTCTGTATGCAATGGAACATATATGTGTAACAGAACATGAATAGCAGAGAAAGAATGCCCTTTGTTAAACAAAAGTCTTCAGGAGAGTAATTAATATCTTCAAGAAACAACAAGAAAATGTTATAAATCTGGAGCCCAACACCAGTAAAAATGCAGCGTTATTCATATTCAAACATATCATTACTAGATTTGGTGTCCCTCAAGCCATTGTCACTGATCATGGTAGCCATTTCCACAATTTCATGATGTCTAAACTTACCGATAAGTTGGGTCTTCAACATGAAAGCGCAACCCCTTATTATCCATAAGCCAATGGCCAGGTTGAAGCAATCAACAAATTTCTCACTACTATGCTTAGACAGATGGTAGGAATTCATCAGTCAAGTTGGCACATGATTCCTATTTCAGCATTGTGGGCCTATCATACATATGTTAAGTTTACCATGGGGTTCACACCTTTCCAATTAGTATATGGTATTGAATCAATTTTTCCAATTGAATGTGAAATCCCATCTTTGAAACCAGTTGTCGAATTTCTCCCTAATACCTTGGTTGAACTTGTTTTGTATTTGATGTGATTAAATGAAACTCATTGTGATGTTTCCGTAGTCATTGAAACTCAGAAAAAGTGTTCCAAATATCAATATGAAAAGAACGTCAAACCACATATATTTTCCGAGGGTGGTTTGGTTCTCCTTTACAGACATGATCATGACTTACTAGGGGCCTGTAAATTTGAACCCATGTGGTGGGGCCCTTACATTGTGAAACGAGTGTTGGAGAAAAAGGCTTATGAGTTGGTAGATTATGATCGAATTCCTTTGAGTGAACCCATAAATGGGCTTTACTTGAAGAAGTACTATGCCTAAATCATTTTTTCATGAGTGTTGTGTATTTTTAGTGTATCATAATCTTGTGTGCTTTTTTCATTTTTAGTTCTGCCTTTTAGTTGTTTACCTTGCATTGTGCTTGGTTTCTAGATGTTGGTGTCTTTGCTACCCTATATCAGATTTGTTGATGGTGCTAGTCATAGTACTCAAAACTTAGCATATGTTTCTTGGGAAATGTATGCACCTACGAATGAATAGATCAGTCTACATGGTGTTTTCGTTGGTCATGAAACTAATAATATTGCGGAATACAGTGTCATTATCGAGTTGTTAACTAACGCCATTTCATTGGGAATTCGTCATATTATTGTACGACTTGATTCATAGTTAGTAGTACTATAGTTGAGTAACATTTATTCCATCTGAATTCGTACTTTGTTATAGGTATATTTACGAATTCACCTCTTGGAAAGACATTTTGATTACATCGAATATCAACACATTCCTAGATGTATAAATACATTGACAGATGCATTGGCTAATTATTTGTTAGATAGACATTTGAGACATTTATAAATCCAATCACACATTTTACAAAAACAAGTAAGACGGTAGGAACTTTATATTTATAACAATAAAATTTTACAAAACATGTTTGTCCGAACACCAAAATATCAAAAAGTGAAGCTCATGGCTTCATGTACAAAAATCATCAAGAATGCTACTCTCTATAACAAGTGACTTCCCATGCTACTTTATGGAGCAGTCGACCGATAGATGTAGATATGTCCACTGTGTGGTGCTGATAGTGCCTAGGAAGCTCATCCATCGTGGCATCAGGGGCATTCATGGTTAGTCCCTCCATGTTCTGCTCAATAGTCTCGAGATCTATGGAAACTACCCCTACTACAACACCTCTCTCTCATCACCACTAGATAGGAGATGATATTGGTAGATGATAAGGCCCCACATCTACAATATTGAGAGCACTTGATTAGTCCTTGGATGAATAACACAAAAAACATTATATAAACAAAAAATTTCCTTCTTACCAATGTCCTCCCACTGGGATCCATCAGGAAGAGCTATATCTGGATCCCCACGGAAATATGTCCTGGCATATGCATAGTCTTCCACCATGAGTAGTTTATTCCTCGACCATTGGAAGAAAACATCGTCATACTTGTCGATGGTAACATCACCATGTCGAGCCATAAGATCCACCCACCTCTTCATCTATGGATCATGTGGAGTAGGTATACCCCACTCCACATGTAGATGTAGGATAGGAACCCTCTCCAGAAAGAAGAACACCAAAATGGACCTGTATCCAAATTGCTTCAACTGACTGTTTCGGCACTTTGTGAGTTATTTTTTCATGTTTTTTAGGACACCCTCACACAAGTTGAAGACTCTAGGTTCCATGCACTCTATCACATACTGAAAATGGCTTTGAAAATCCATATGGGTAGTTTCACTCCATTCCATACGATTAATGGTGTAAAGGATAGTCTACAATAGTAAATCTCAAACATCTTTGATGGCTACCTTGCCACTATGTTTTTCGGTACCTAGCACACAATGGTGGCAAATGTAGTAATCCATAGGATCACATCGACCCCTTCTACCTATGATTGATACCTGTGAACCACGGAGAGACAGCCGTATGAGAAAATAGGTATCCTCTATATCTATAGTGACTGTATGAAAACCCACACAAAAATCTTGTTCGTTCACATCCCACATGTGAACCAAGTACTCTAGCAGCCTCAACTGGTTCGTCATGCCCTGAATCCTGAAAAAATTGACTAACCCACATTACCTTAGAGATATAACTATCCCTGGGTTCTTCTCAATGAAATAATCCTCTTCTTCATGCTCTCTCTCATGCCACTCAAGCATCTTGACCGAGGAAAGCCTGCCAAGAAACATTAAAGGAAGATTAGAAACATTAAAATTCTTTCCTAGGGGTTTTTTCTAGTTAAGTTTATCTTTTTGAATTTTTGGTTGCAGTCGTCGCAAGGCTACGCTTTCATGTTGAGAGACATCACCGCACCCTACCTTAAGGTTCACCTACAATGATGCAAGATCATTGAAGTTCACAATATAGGGCACCTGCGACAATATCAACGCGCAAGTAGCCCCAAAAAATCGACCCAACACCCAAATTTAACCAATGAAAACAAATTTTAAAACCATGAAAATATAAAGAAGAAGAAGATTACTTGTTTGATGGAGATAGTTCACAAAATGATCCACCACATACTCTGCAATCGACAGTTGAAATTCGGGGATAAAAATGGCTTTGGATCACTATTTGGGTAAATTTGCAAATGAAATGGTAAAATGGTGTTTTGGGCCTATTTTATTTGTTTTTACCACTTTTATTTTCAAAATTATATTTTTTTTATATTTTATCCATGCCCTAAAGTCGTAACAACTTGGAAAAGTGTTGACTTTTGCAGATTAAAAGGCCTAGAGATGAGATGTTGGAACAAGAGTCCACCCTTTTTTATTTGTTTTAGCATAATTTTCTTATGTACAGATCCTTTTAGGGGTTTTCAGAAAAAACTATGAGAAGAGTCTGAATTCGTTCTCACGCTTGTGAAACCATGAGAATGTAATCGAGTATTCTTTTGTCATTTTTTAGAACTCACATTGGCAATACGAAAAATGAAACCTATGGAGTGTCCTTTAAGCTCTTTTCAATCTCCCTAAACATGAAAAGATGATCGAGCAACCTTGTTCTTTTCATGCTTGTAAAAGTATTTGAAGAAAACACCTAATGAGCAGTAGGTTATCTCTTTTTAGGTCTCATCATATTAACTTACAAAAAAGGGCCTGATGGAGTTCTCTTTAAAGTGTTTTTCAAACTCTCTAAAAATGAAAAACCCATTATTTTTCTTTCTTTAGACTCATTAAACAAACATCAAAAGACCCATATGGGATCAGACCACTCCTTCTTAGGTTTCATTAAACATACTCTGAGGGACTCATCTGAAGGATGATCTTACATTTACAAGAATATGTTATCCTCCTCAAGCTTGCATAAAAATAAAGAGGTACTCGCCATAAATGGTGGGGGTGAATTGGGAAAGAAATGTGTTTTTGTATTTGTGTTAGTGGAAATAATAGTCCCTCTTGAACATGACACCCCCCTTCATCATTGTATCTAGGTTGGGAAATCCATTTGTCTCTCATTTGGCCATCCACGGGTTCATATGTTGGGTCCTCCTTATGTCAATGCTTCCAAGAAAATTTCCATGCCATTCATATGTTCAAGAGAAGTCCAACCTAAACAATCCTTCTATCAAGTCGACCATCTACAGTTATAAATTTTCTACCATGTCAGCCTTCCCTGTGTCAATTCTGAATCACTTCATACTCTAATATACTTCAAATCTGTTACATATTTCATGTCATTGATGGGGGATACATTAAGGCCCTCCTATGATGAGTCTTTTCTTGTCTACTTCAACTCATTATCCAGGAACAAGATTTAGAAATCATTTAGTACCTTAGAGCCTACATGCCTCAATGGAAGGTTCCTTCACTTTCAAAAATGGGTTCACATCATTGACCCCTTATTGGGAGATTCCATCGAGTGTTTGACTTCAACTCATTTATTCAGATTCGTTGGATTGTACTAGGGTAACTTGGGAGTCATTGAAATGAATGGTTATTTCCCCCGCACTTGTTAACAGTTTTCATTAATGACCGGCAATCAAGTGGTTCCTACCATGTTCGACTTCGACACCTATAATCACATGGCTATATTCGTACTTAGAGATGATGGAAATGAATAGCATGGATCTCATCATCTTGGTCTAGGCTGCAATGGAGTATTCATAATTTTGTACTGATACATAGATCCATTGTGTATGTCCCGTGGCTATGTCCAAATTTCAATTTTTCTTAGATCATAGATCCAAAGTGTATTCCTAGTGGTTATGATAAATCATGATGACATGGATACACAGTGTATGTTTAGTGGCCATGACTCACTTTAAACTTATGATTAGAGTCACTTGTAGTATGACCATGGGAATGCCTACCTCAGAAGTTGGTATATTATTATGCATATGCTTGATTGATTGTAGGTTCTTGATCAATGTGCTCCTTGTTTTCACCACACACATTCTACAAAGTATTTCAGTTGTCACAAGTTCCAGATTCATACTTTGGGGGGCATTCTATTACACATTATTTTGGTCACCGCATTGATCAACTGACAACATGTGTTCATGTTCCCTGAAAATATTAAAAGAGACTTTCTCCATGAGAAAAGTGGTTTTCTTTTCCTCTTTCAAAAACCATAAAAAGGAAGCCCGTCGCACCTTGTTGTATGCATGGGGTGTGACGATGCCTAATCATTGCACTATGCACTAAAATTGTATTGTGACATCATCTCATATTGCTTATGAATAGGGTGCGATGATGCTTAAAGAAAAGGAAAAGTCAAAATTCACGAATGTTCTAGAAGGATCTTCTAGAAGATGAGGTGGCCTCCGATCGGTTTGGATCTTACTCACTTCTCTAATTTAGTGGGATCATCATAATCTCCTCATCTATATCTCTTTAACACTATATAAAGAGGTATATCTCATGGAAAGGGCTATGGTTGAATAGGCTAATATTTTCATGGATATTTCTACTACATGTTATGCTTGAAATCTCTTCTTTAGTTCTTCAAGTCAGATTGTGGATCTTCTTCATTCAAGGCATTGGAACAAAGGTGTGTGTGTTGAAGCAAAGAGCCATTGAAATGGGACCTTGCAACATCAAGGCATGGGTTGTATTCTCCACTTTCCATTTAATATAATACAACAATACACTTCTTCCCTATAAAAGTATCTCAACTTTTATTGTATAACTCCTTGATATTATACATAGATTTCATTGGAATATATATATCTTTGTATTCTCTCTCTTTGTTGGTTTTTGTTTCTTGAAAATGGATTCACCATATCACAAACCCAAGGAAGGATCTACGAGGACAACACTAGAAAGGATCAAGTGTCATTTAAAAGGTAGGTCACTTATGCCTCTCTAAACTAGTTTGTATGACAATGAAGTTTAAGGTGAAGTGTGTATTTTCTATTGTTTTGTTCTAGTTTCCTGTGGAAGTTAGGGAGATATGTTCGTGTCCGCACTTACCGATTAGTCCGATAACAACGAACTCTCCATTTGATGTAACAATTTTAGATTTGATTTTTTTTTGTTGGTGTGGCCTCTCTATTTGATGTAACAGTTTTAGATCTGAGTTTTGTTGGTGCAGCCTCTCCATTTGATATAACAATTTCAGATCTGAGTTTGTTGGTGCAACATCCCCATTTGGTGTAACAGTTTCAGATTTGAGTTTTGTTTGTTGTAGTTTTCTTGTGATGGTCTATACCTTGGCAAAAAATTTCCTAAGTCCTTATGATAGAGATCAAACTCTAGAGGTTTGATCCATTAACCTAAAACTGTTTTTGAGCATATTATAAAGGTTTTCATCCACACATGTGATAGGTACATCTTTCTTAGATCAAGAGGTAAGCTTGAGGTTTGTCTTTTCACTCACAATTTTTTTTTTATACTCAGAATTTACTTTAGATCTATTTATTTCTTTTCTCATATATGTTGATCTTGTGAACAGAAAAATAAAAAGGCATTATTTGTTTCTATTTTTTCCTAATTCTAACAATTTTCCTATGACTTTGACCAAGGGAACACTACTCTAGGAAGCCTCCTCTTACCTTCTTGTGACCATTATTCTTTCTATTCTTAGCCTATACCAAACATCACTAAACAACACAATGTTTGGAATCATACTAAGCTCTCTATTACTAAGCTCTTGTTATGAAAACTACGTGATATGGAACTTGAAGCATAACTCATATCTACAACTTATCGAACTCACTATGAAGCTTATGTATGATTAGAGTGGTATCATTATTAGGAAGATACAGTATGAAGATTAATACTAACTAGCTTATTACATGTATTATACCAATCTTATTGAGGCAATGACATCAATGAATATGGGAAAGGTGATTTCATTGTTTCTCTAATAAGATGCCATTACAGTTTACCATTCGTATTGCTTTCCCATATACATGCCTATTCAATGGTAAACCTACTACTAGAACTAGTCTAATTTGGCAGTAGAGGTTATACAACCATTGCATGAATGGTTTCCATTTAATTTATACTCATATGAACCAATAGCATGGACTAGTAATACATGTATAGCCTTATTTACTCCTATTGTGTGATGTATGTACCCGATGAGTGAAATGAATATGGAATAAAGGGGCATTCACATTACCACATATAGGTGAATGGAAATAATCTTACATCATATGTGTACAAATATCCTTCTATCTCATATGTAGAAACACAAGTAAATCCTAGGAATCACTTCTATTACCATAAGTTGATAGGTATGAATATGGCATGATCACATCACTATGAGTTCCATCTTATTGAATAGGGATAGATCATTTCTTTAGTGTACGTGTCTCATATTGGGTGAACCATGTATATATGTGTCTCTATTGTATTGTGTATCTCTTGTTTTTTATTTTTGCATATGTTTTATATTATTTCTATGTGATCCTCTTTTTTCTAACAAGAAATACCAAACCATCAAGGTAAGCAATAAGCTCATTAAGAGATAAGGGAGAATTGGTGGATAAAAATGACCTAATAGTGTAGGTCACCACTACATGAGGGGTTCGTCACTAGGCAAATAACTCCCCAAATCTTCATTTGTGTGCACATGTGCAATGTTACTAAAGTCTATTGAAGCTTAGTTACATGTATAAGTTCCCCACAAATGATGTTATAATGATCATCATTATGACACTAGTTACAATATTACATCAATCCACTAGACAACATTAAAACACATTCTAACATATCCCTCATCTAGAAATGAAAAAACCCAATGCATGCATCAATATGGATCTTTAAGTTTTGAAGCTAGACATATGAATGCTTCTCCTAGTGCTATAAGGTTTGGAAGGTTCCCCATTGACCTTAATCTAGATCTAAATAAACCCATTTTAGGTCACATCACAATGGAAAATGGAATCTAGTAGAAGATGCAGGCTCACTCAAAAATTGAGGAATGACATACTAATGTATCTCAATAAAATATATACATTCTTGATTCATCCCTTTCAATCTTCCAAAAATAGACTAGCTCTTCTTGTGTAGAAAAAATCTCCATGTCTTCTAAAGGACTTGAGGATTAATCCACTAGAATTTGTTCATCCATCAATCCATCCACATAATTTCCTTATTCCATACAATATATACAAGAAGTATACTTCTTTCACACACACACACACACACACACACAGGAAAAATCCATAACATTTTTATGTTGAAATAAAAATGGTAAAGTTACACTCATAAGTGCACTATGACATGAAAGAAAAACTTAACAAGAATAGCTCTTGATATTCTTCCAATATAATTGAATGACTTTGGAATCTAGTATCTCAAAATAAGTTGTCCCCAAACATATTACATCATAAGAAAAAAATCCTAGATAGGTGTTACATTTTGAACGTTTCACCCTGAAGACCATAATAAAACTATCCATTGCAGCCTCTTGATATACAAAAAAATAAAGTAGAAAAATTGTTCAAAACAAATGAGGAAATTAAGTCCATTATCCAAAATGGATAGAGCTCATTTAAATAAATATTTGGAGACAAGGGGTAGGGATTTTCCCCTTCTCTTTAGTCTACCATGTTGATGGTAGTATGTTATATCTCCAAAGATATTTTTGACAGGGCATCGACTAAGTTGTTTTGCTCCTTATAGATGTCATAATAAGATATATGAGAGAATATTCCCTCCAACAACTTTATTTGGTTATAAATTGGATGGAAACAAATATTTTGTATTCTATGGTTCCCCAACATCTAATCTATAACCAAAGTTTGAGTAAGAAACAACCTATAATTAATCAATATTTCTTTCTACTATAATTCTTATCAATGTTTCAAGTGCTTTCATTTTATCCTAATTGTTAGTACCTCCACATAAAGTAGCCTCAAAAGAAATGTTGCTTGAATAAAAAAAAAAGTGCACCTATAGAATTGCATGTCTTAGGGTTGCTTTAATAGGCCCTATCAAAAAATCCCCATGATTTTGTTTTGTTAATATCAAGTGTGCTTATATTCCTTTAAGGTTTTTTCTGGCAAGGTACCTTGAGTCCTTCATAAGAGAACTTGATTTTATAGAAAACGTGGAGGTGGATATTAACTTGTCCTATAACATAATGGAATTTCTAATTAACCACAGGCCCAAGAAACACCATAGAAAAATTTGGTGCTTTAACGCATGTGGAAATGACATCCTCCAAAATCATTTAAGCTACATGATTATGTGGCCAAGAACTCATGGAGAAGGGCATAATTGGAACTATTCCATGAAAATGATTACAATGGAGAAAACTACTTGTTGAATTGACTCATAGTGTCGATTCATTTCAATTTGTAGCTTACTTTCCTAGATATTTCATGCACACTTTCCCTAAATGGTCCAAGGGATAAAAAATGCAAACCAAAACTCAAAAATGTATTCCATCAATTGCAAAAATTGAGTTTCATTGGGGCCATCATCCGTGAGTAGTCACTGAGGTTGAATGTGTGAGATCTTGTTATTTAACCCCTGGATACAAATTTGGTGCTTTAACACATGTAGAAATGACCGCATCCATTATTGTTTCTTATTCACATTTGCATGTCTAGGGACTCATGGAGAAGGGTGCTATTGGAAACAGTGACCTGGATATGAATCTAATGGAGCATACTATGTATTGAGCTAACTCAGAGTTCTTTAGTTGTTTTGAGTTGGATCTTATTTACTTGGATAATTCAAGGACACTTTCCCTAAATGGTCCCGAGGAAAAAATGAAACACATGACTAGGAACATCATGATATTAGTTGCAATAAGTGAGTTTCATTAGGTACATCATCCCAAGTAGTCATCAAGGTTGACTACGATAGATCTCATTATTTGACCCCTAGATCCAAATCCAATGCTTTAATACATGTGCAAACAAGCTCATTCAAAATATTCTATTATTCATTCTTGTATGGTTAAAGACTTATGGAGAAGGGTGTCATTAACATTGTCCTATGAATATGAATCCAATGAAGCAAACTTGTCATAGAAATGGCTCATGGTTCTTGAGTTGTTTCAATTTGTAGGTTGCTTGTGTGGACAATTTAGGGGCACTTTCCCTAGATGGTCCCATGGAAAAAGAAATGAAAATAGCGACTTGGAACAACATAACATTAGTTGTAGCTAGTGATTTTCATTGTAACCATTTTCCCTATGAGGTCATTGAGGTTGAATACAAGAGACCTTCTGATTGACAATTGAAATTTTTTTAAATACCTACATGACGTCAGGATTGCGACATATGGTAACTTCACTCCCATGGCACATACGTTGGAGATATATAGTGGGTCGTCGGTTGATAAATGTTACCATACATCGAAAATGCCATGTATGGTAACATCGCTCCCATGGAACACACATTGGAGATAAATAGCAGATCGTCGGTTGAGCGATGTTACCATACATCGGTATTATGATGTATGGTAACGTTGCTCCCATAGAATTCACGTAGTGGAGACCGACGAAATGGGACAGCATAATTTTGATGTCTCTGACGTCGTTGTAGCGAGGGCTATATGGGATTTTGATAGTCAAATCCAAGATGACACGTGTCCGCATGAAACGTCGCAATAGAGAAGATAGCTATGGTGTCGAAAAAGAAACATCATGTGAAATGATATTTGAGGGGGTCCTTTGTTTATCGTACTCCCAAAAATATAAAGTGGCAAATGCATCAAACACATCATCGGAATTTGACCCAAATGCACTAGTGATAGACTCTGCTCAGCCTCTACAACTTGAAACACACCTCAACCTTCACTTTTGGTAGTGCCTCACATTATGTAGGTGAGATGTCCAGCGAGGCCCCATGTGAGAGGCTCTACTCAACCTATGGGGGTGACTCACAGGACATCTACTGGGTGACCCACAGGGATGACCCTAACTAGGGTTTTTCACAATCTTTTCACACTTCACTATGGCCACGAATTTTTTCTATCACTCTGCCTTCGCTTCTTCAAAATTGTGCAACTATAGATGTATCAATGAGTACCAGCAATAAACCTTTCACAATAATAAATATTCAATGTGCTCAATAGATGTTAATAAGAGACCCTTGCTCTCTTATTTATGCACTCCAAGTAGCTTCCTCTAAGGGTTATCTTCTAATTGTTTTACCCAACTTCCTTCTTTTAGGGATAACCCACTTTTAACTACTTTGTCCACTTGCAACCACTTTATCCAAAAATAGTAAACTCTCCACTTCTAGTTGAAACTAATTTATTTTTAATTATTTTCTTATTGCAGCAACATAACTCATGATTAACTCCTAGTTACAACCACTTTGACTAGTAAACTTCTTCTAGGAGATTCTAGAATAATTTGACTTATTTGACCTTCTAGGGGCTTCTATATAACTCATGAGGGTTGTCCAAATTCACTAAGCCATATATCCTCAACTATGATGAACTACATGACATACCACATATCATCAGAAATGACACGATGTGTACTATCCATCTAGAATAGTCTCACTTGCAAATTCATTGATCTTCATTACATTATTGCTCAACCAAATTTGGGTTCCTTAACCACACTTCTGGGGCTACTAGAATTCACTACCAGGCTTTCTTTAAGGGTTGACATCAATTTCAACCAACCCAATTAATAAACAACCTTGGTGTGATAATGAGTCTAAAATTTCTATAAAATCCATTGCAGATTCCTCTAGTGAGTCCTTAAAATATAATAAGATAAAAATATACAAAGCCCTAATTAAAAGGAAAAAAAATCATTACATAAATATAAATAAAGAGGAGCATCTACACCTATAAAATATAGATCCTAAGAGATCATGGAGGTAAATTTTGACTTGTAAAACTAAAGAAAACAATATGATACCCCTAAAGGACTAGAACTCCAACCTCAAAAGTATTTATGAATCCCATATTGTTGTGGACAAAATTCTAAATGTGATGGAATCGAGGGGAAATGGACCTATGGAGTTGATTTGACCTTGGCGGTGAAGAAGGGAGTGATGTTTAGAGGTTTTGGAAAATCCTTTTCTCCCATTAGAATAAGAAGTTCAAGAAAGAAGGTGGAAAAATATAGTGGTGAATCAAGTTGTTCTGGTGTAGTTGGTTCTATTCCTAGGGATCTTAAAGAAAATAATCCCTTTCCAGATCTAAAATATGATAATTTTATCATTGAATATTCATGGAGTTGGGAGGGATACAAATTATTCTACCCTTCGAAGGTTGTTAGAATTAATTTCTCTTGATGTCTTTTTAGTATAAGAAACTATGGTGGATGGATCGAAGGCTAGGACCATTCTATGGATTCTCTTACCATTTTGGAAAATTTGTGTGGTGGATTCTATGGGATTATATGGGGGGTTTTATTCCTCTTGGAATCATCTTTGAGTTTATTTTTCTCCTTATGTGATCCCTATAGGTATTATACTAGAGGGTGTGATTTGAGAGGGTAATCGGGCTATAAAATTTTTGAATTATTATGGGCCACATGCTGATAGAAACATTTTCTAGGACTTGGTAGCTGGAAGCATAATTTTAGATGAAAATAATTTAATTATTTTTGGGGACTTAAAATTTATTTTTTCCTTGAGAGAAGTCTTGGGTAAGCATGCACAGATAGATCTGATGGTGGGGTTTTTCCATGGAATATTTCTGAATCATGGACTTGTGGATATTGAGTCGATTTATTTATCACCGACTTGGTGCAATGGTAGATGTGGAGATGAAGGAGTGACTAAGAGATTGGATAAACTCTATATGGAGGAATATTTGGTTTCTTTTGTAGAGATTTATCGAGCTTGGGTGGTCAATTCATGTATCTCAGATCACTCGACTATTGTGTTGGAATTTTCAAAGGGTGTGGAAAATATTAAATATTCGTTCAAATTTAATCTCATTTGTCTTCAGGAGCAGGAGCAAGATTTTGTGAAAACTATTTGGCTTTCTTTCACTAAGTTATAAGAGGTGTCTCCTATGAGACAACTTTTTTGGAATTTAAAATCATTAAAATCTATTGTCATTGAGTGGGAAAGTAAGCGTAAAATATTATCAAGGAAGAATTGCTTAAAATCGAAGATGAGTTAGAGGTGGCCTTCAGGGATGTGGTTGATGGGGTGTGGTCTCCCAGTGATCAATCCCTTATTCACTCTTTAGAGGAAAGAAAGATGAAAATTATTTCAATTGAGGAAGAGTCTTGGAGACAAACAAATCAAGCCATTTGGCTTAAGTAGGGTGCCAAAAAATACAAAAACAATTCAAAAATTTGCAGAGCATAGAAGGAATAGGAATTCCATCTAGGAG
Source organism: Picea engelmannii (assembly GCA_009831015.1). NCBI lineage: Eukaryota > Viridiplantae > Streptophyta > Pinopsida > Pinales > Pinaceae > Picea > Picea engelmannii. The sequence goes on from ML807266.1 coordinate 107,147, forward strand.
GTGTTGGATGAAGATTGTTATATCATTACAGGTCAATATGAGATTGAGGCATATGTATTTAGACATTTTAGCTCATTTTTTGCAGATCAGGGTAATTTTAATATTGTGGATCAATTGAAGGTAGTTCAGTTGTTTCCCAGACTATTTTCGAAGGATGAAGTGCAGGATATAGGGATTAATATCAGTTTGGGGGGAATAAAAAGGTACTAGAACGTTTCTCTAAGGATAAGAATTCGGGCCCGGATGGGTGGACTATTGAATTTTTCCTAAAACTTTTACAATTGTTTGGGGAAGACATTTTGGAGGCTATAGAAGAATCTAGGAGGTAGGGATCTGTGACTGGTTCTTTAAATTCTATGTTTATCACTCTTATCCCAAAGTGTGATAAACCTTCAGGATTCAATCATTCTATACCAATTTTTTTATGCAATATCATCTATAAAATTATTACTAAAATCATTTCTAGCAAGTTGCAACTTGTGCTATCAAAATTTCTTTCTATGAACAATTTGGTTTTCTTCTGGATAGACAAATTATGGATGTTGTGGGGGTGGTTCAAGAATTCCTTCATAGCATAAATTCAAATAAGATCAAAGATTTGGTACTTAAATTGGATCTTCATAAAGCTTATGATTCTATAAATTTGGATTTTCTCCAGATGGTGTTGATTCAGACTGGTTTGGGTCTTCATGTTACAAATTGGATTCTCGTATGTGTATCATCAGCTACTTTTGTTGTCTTGATAAATAGGGGTCCAATAATTTTTTTTCAAAAGTGCCAAGGGTCTCTGTCAAGGATTACCACTTTCTTCATTGTTGTTTATCCTCGTCATGGAAGGGTTGATTTTATTATTGAAGCAAGCGCAAGTTGAGGGTAGGATTGGAGGCATAAAGGCTTCTAATATTATCAAGATCATTCATCTGTTGTTTGTTGATGATGTGTTGATAATAGATAAAGGTTCGTTGTTGGAATGGAGAGTGATTGGTGAGATAATTTCCTTGTTTTTTAATGTTGTGAGACATTCCATAAATTCCCAGAAATCCTCTTTTAATTATTATGGTTTGAGCTCTCTCGACCTTGATTCTTTTAAGTCTTTATTTCCTTATCAATTTGTGGAGCTAGCAGTTGGTTTTTGGTACCTGGGTTTTTATCTCAAGCCGTAAAATTACCATAAAGATGATTGGAGATGGATCTTAAACAAATTTGATAAGTGTATAGGGAATCGGTTTTATAGGTGTCTCTCATTCGGGGGGAGATATGTACTTGCCAAATCAGTTTTGGAATTTCTACCATTTTATTGGTTATCATTGTCTTGTATTCCTAAGTCGGTTTTAATATTGATTAGAAGGAAATTTTTTATCTTTTTATGGACTGGGAATAGGGATAAGGAGGGTGTACATATTTTTCATTGGGAGATGATTGCGCATCCTAAACTTTATGGAGGATGGGAACTGAATAATATGGATATGTTTGGACAGGCACTGGCTGCTAAAACTTTATGGAGATGCATGAAAAAACATGGATTATGGAACAAGGTAGTGAAAGATAAGTAGCTTCATAATTATTCTGTAAATGCATGGTTCAGAGGGACCCTTCTAAAATATTATAGAGTATCAAATTCTTGGATTTTTATTTTAAATTCATTTCACATTGTATTAGATTGGATTTCTTGGAATCTTGGGGCTAGTACGTCAATCAGAATTGGAGAGGATTTGATTATTAGGTTTTTATCTTGTTCAAAAATGTTAGAGATTATTATTTCCATATTATGGGATAGAGGGTTCCATTATCTATTTCAGGTGGTGTCTCCTCCAAGGTGGGGTTTGGTTATGTCACAGTGGATATCGATGGAGGATTCAGGTCTTGATGGATTTTTAGAAGATGAATGGAAGGTATACATCAGGGATCTCAATGGTCTGGTGTTTACCTATCAAATTGTTTGGATGAGTTATGTTGGTCGTGGACTATAAATTCGGGGGAGGTTACTGCTAACGAATCCTATGCATCTTTATCATTCCAGTCTTGGAGGTGTTATGCGAAGTGGTGGCATAGGGTGCTTTGGGATTGGAATATTCCACCAAACTTAAATTGTTCAGGTGGCTCCTTTTGGAGAATAAGGTACTAACCTAGGAAAATTTGCAAAAGAAGGGTGGCATGGGTCCTACTATTTGTATGTTATGTTTTCAGCAAAGTGAATCTATCTATCATTTAATGTTTAGTGTCATTTTTCTCATTTTCTTTGGAAATAGGTGTTATCATATCTTAAATTGAGTTTTGAATGCTTGTTTCATACTTTTGATGCTTCGTTTTCCTCATTTTAAAATGTTGTTGTGTTTTATTTGCTTGAAGTTGTGGTTACACAGGAATGCAACGATATTTGAATGTATTTTATAGAGTAATTTACTTTTGGGTGTTGGCTATGCTTGAGAACTTTCAAGTTGTTAAGAGCTCCAAAACAAGAATTCTCAGATCTCTTGTATTAGTGATGGATATACCTATTGGATGGTTTGATGGAGCATCTCAGCATGGGAATTCGAAGAGTGGATCTGGTGGGTTGATTAAAATAAATAAGTCAATCATTTACAAGTGGAGATTCAACTGTGGTGCTGACACAAATACTCTTGGTGAACTATTGGGAGTTTGGGATCTTCTATTTATGGAGATCAGATTACATATTTATCATTTGCAAGTCATGGGGGATTAAAATATCATCATTGATTGTTTGAACCATTGAAGTGGCGTTCAGGTGACAGGTTTACACTTTTGGAAGGAATGGATCTGTAACCTGATTTTGGAATTTTCTTATATCAATTTCAGCCATATATATAAAGAATTCAATCAAAATGTGGATATGATGTCAAAGAAATCATTGTATCTTATGGATGGTATAATTTTCTATTATCAAATAGTGTAATGTTCCTGGGGTCCTAAAAGGAACTTAGACATTTTCTAATCTTCTTTATTTTGTGTTTGGTGTTTAGATGTTGTTCATGCTTTTGGTGCATATAAGTTGTAAGGTGACATTAATCTGGGGGAATGATTGATTTTGTTAGGAATTTGTTGAATTTGATTGTCGTTATGTACTAAAAGTAACTTTTTATACTTATTATAATATAAAGGACATTTTTCTTGGTGAAAAAAAATCCAAATGTTTATATAGAGGATGACATGTTTTTTATAGAAGACATAAATTTTGGGTTTAAATGACTTGCAAAAGGGAAAGCTAATGAAATCAAAGGATACCAGGATGCAATCTTAGAAATTGGAGAGCCTATCCTCATCCCTCACATACATAAGCTCTTCAATTTAGCAATCAAGTAGGGATTCCCTAAACCTTGGACTCAGAGCCTCATTGTTGTTATCTTTAAAATTGAGGATAAAACTAATCCATATAATTAGAGGACCATTATGATTAACCACATCTTATCCAAGCTATATATAAGTATTCTAGAAAATAACATCATCATATGGCTTGAAAGACACAGAAAAATAGATTAAGTCCAAGCCAACTTTAGAGGCCATAATTCAACCATGGACCATCTTGTTATTCTTAGGATCATTAAAAAGGAGTGTCACAATAACAAAACCAATATCCTTTGTTGTTTTGTTGCTTTTAGAAAATATTTTGAGATGGTGTCGAAGACTAACCTTTGGAATAGGTTACAAGAGATGCATTTTCCTTCCAAGCTGAGAGCTACTATAGTAACGCTATATGAGAGTGTTATTTCCATGTTTATCAACACTAAGGGATGCTTGGAAGAAATTTATTGTAATATAGGATTCAATCAAGGATAGCCATATCCCATACCCTCTTTGGAATATACAATGATAAGTTAGAATTTTGGTTGGAATATGTTGGTTTTACTAGCTTGACTCTCATGGGTATAGTCATCATCATTATTATTTATGTTGATGATATTGTTCTTATGGAAAGGAATCAATATGACTTCGGTAAGAATCTAAGAATCCTCAAGGAATTCTACTATACTATGTGTATGACTATGAACACTAACGAAATGAAGTTTATGATAATAAAATCCAAAAATATCACCTATGACACTTGTTGGATCTCCTTCCTCTCATTGGGGGGTTAAAGACACGGGATTTGTCAAGATTTACCAACAAAACCCCAAAGAATTGTCATGTTCAATCTTCATATGAGGACCGAAGAGGGTATCACCTAATACAACATGAGAATCATAGAAACCATTAGTCTTTCTTCCAATGCGAAGGGACAACACATACAAGAAAACCTCTCGAGGGAAAATCCATTAACTCATTCATAGATTAGAAACAAATTACCATAAATCAGAAAGTAAACATACATATATTCAAACGATGCCACAAATAATTGCAAGGATAAAGGATTTCACATTTCATTCATTAACTTCCAATGCATTCACATACAAAATTCATAACAGAGATCTGGGCGATGCGCTCTAGACTCTTATTTTCATTCACATACAGTTCTAACTCTATTACAAACTCATGCAAGAACTTAGACAAAATTGGATGTGGAACTCTCTCTCTTATTGTTCTAGTATACTCTCTGTTACAATCCCGAACTCTCACTTTCTCTTCCACTACTCTACTCCACTCTCTTGAGTGAAAAAAAGTCCCACACACTTTACCTGTCCACATGCATCCTCCATATCTTTATTGGAGCATGTAAAGCATAAATAATAGGTTAAATCATCCATATCCTTTCCTATGACCATTCAAGTTGTTATAAAAATAATTTACAAAATATTCCTGAAGATACTCTCAGATTTGGTTTCCATGTAGTCTCTTCTTGATTCCTTGCACATAATGAAAAATTGGGTTGGCACGTGCAGTATTCCTTTGGCAGGTGTTGATGTTGATCCATCTTGGCACCACACGATATATATTCATGGGCACATGTGCAATATTGGTTTTTTTCACAAGCACAACTTCTTCAAAACTTTGGGTGCCAACATGTCCCCAACACTATTAGTTGGCTCGTCCTTGAGCCAATAATGTTGTTTATGGATTAACAAAGGATATTGATGGAACTACTATCAAGAGTGTTAATGTTTAAGACATTATTATAGTTATTTTCATTTCAATAGATAACAGCAACATAAGACAAGATCACTGAGAAATACACAATCACAAGAGACACAGCATTTATCTTGGGAAACCCTCTAGGGGAAGAAAACCCAACAAAACTTCCTTATTATAGATAGCCAATACAATTACAAGAGACAACTTAAGCTAATACAGAAGATCCTCTCCCAAAGATGTGTCACTCTCTCTCTCTCTCTCTCTCTCTCTCTCTCTCTCTCTCTCTCTCTCTCTCCCAACTGCAATTATGAAACTTGTCTCTCAATGAGCAAGTGAGGTGTGTGTCTAAGTGAGGTGTTAGCCTCCTTATTTATACAAATCTGGCACATGTGAAGTGTCTCTTCACTGATAGGGCCGACTTCTCAAACTAGGTGGTTATAACCACCTTTATTATATTTCGAGGCCTCTTTAATATATTCTGGGGTCGAATTTTCTTTCTGCCTATTACAATTACATTATGACCAATCCGCAAAAGGGGATTTGGTCCTTTTACAATAGCTGACATGATCAATCCACAATGGGGATTGATCCAATGAATAATATATCAAATAATAATAAGAATACACTTTGTAGTTACATTATTTCAACACTCCCCCTTAGCAAGAAGGGTTTTCTTCAATAGCATTAGGTGAGAGAGAGAGGACAACATCATCAACAACATCAAGTGGGTGAGAGGATAGCATCATCAATATCATCTTGGAACACTGACTGGCGTATCTATAAATAATCAGAATTTTTCTTCATCGGCAGCATCATCATTCTCAAAGGAATCCAATCATCATGTGCATCAATATGTATTAGTATAAAACTAATACATCATCATCACAGCATGAGGCTAGCTCATCATCATAATACTAGATTGGATTTACATTACAGTTGTAAGGTTGGAAGCACAGTGCTTGTCTTGCTTTACGTCATAGCAGTCCAACTGGAAGCAAGATACTAGACTAGCTTTATGTCACAACTGTCAAGCCGGAAGAACAGTTCTAGTCTCATATCATAGTCTTGCTTTACGTCACAACAGTCAAGATGGAAGCAAGAAACTCATCCTGCTTTACGTTACAACAATCAAGCTGGAAGAAGGATACTAGACTTGCTTTATGTCACAACTGTCAAGTTGGAAGCTCAGTACTAGTCTCATCTCATCGTCTTGCTTTATGTCACAACTGTCAGGTTGGAAGCAAGATACTAGATTGGCTTTATGTCACAGCTGTCAAGTCGGAAGAACAGTGCTAGTCTCATCTCATTGTCTTGCTTTACGTCACAACCATCAGGTTGGAAGCAAGATACTAAACTAAATTTACGTCATAGTTGTCAAGCCGGAAGCACAATACTAGTCTCATCACATCTTCTTTCTTTATGTCACAACCATCAGGTTGGAAGCAAGATACTAGACTGGATTTACATCATAGCTATCAAGCCCGAAGCACAGTACTAGTCTCATCACATCTTCTTGCTTTACATCACAACCATTAGGTTGGAAGCAATAGATGTTTCATCACAACAACTACTCCCCCTTTCGAGGAAGGTCCTTTCGGACTATACCAAGATTATCTTGAAAGTGCTCAAACTTTACACGAGATAGAGGCTTGGTCAACACATCAACAACCTGTTCATCTATTCTAACTTACTAGAGATTTAAGGCTCCTCTCTGTACCATGTAACGGATGTATTGATAACAAATATCTATGTGCTTCGACCTGTCATGGAATACAGGATTCTCTGTCATCTTAATGCAGCTCTGGTTGTCACATAGGATTGTGGTTGCTTCCATCTCTAGGTCAAATAAACCGATCAACAACTTTCGAAGCCATATAGCTTTGCAACTGGTAGAACATGTAGAAATGTATTTTGATTCCTCTGTGCGGAGAGCAATGTTGGATTTCTTTCTACTCTGCCATGAGATCATGGTTGATCCCAAACTGAAACAACATCCTGAAGTGTTGTTCCTATCAGAAACACTTCCTGCCCAATCAGCATCAGTATATCCACTCAATGTGAAATCATGATCTCCATCATAGCTGAGACCACAATCTATTGTACCCTTAAGGTACCTCATCACATGTTTTGGAGTCACTAGCTAAATATGTCTGGGTTCTACCATAAACTAACTCAAGGTGTTCACGGCTAAACAAATGTCTAGTTTGGTGTTTATCAGGTACATCAACGATCCAATAATCTGTTTGTATAGCATGGAATCAATAAATTCTGATGAAGTGTCGACCAACAACTTCAACTTCACTTCCATGGGTGTATTCATGGACTTGCATTCCAACATGTCGAATCTATTCAGGATTTCGACTGCTACTTCCCTTGGTTAAGGAAGATCCTCTTTGGACTCTGCCATACCTAAAGACCTAAGAAATAGTGCATTAGGCCAAGGTATTTCATTTCAAATTATGAGGAAAGTCTCTTCTTACATTCAGTGATGCGATTTTCTTCTCTGGTTAAGAATAAGTCATCCACATATAGCATTAATATCACTGGCTCATCGTTCATAACCTTGAAGTAGAGGTTAGAATCTGCTTTACTCTTGGTAAATCCCAAGCTCATTAGGAAAATGTTTATCCAGCCATACCAATCTCTAGGAGCTTGCTTCAATCTGTATAATTCTTTCTTCAACCTGTAGACATGAGGCTTCTTGTCTTCAACTTCAAATCCTTGAGGTTTCTCTATATACACTTCCTCTTTGATGACACCATTTAGGAAGGTTGTCTTTACATCCATCTGGTGCAGCTTCCACTTCATCTTAGCTGCAAGGGCTATATGGTTATGATCGAAGTGTATTTGGCTACAGGAGAGAATGTCTCTTCATAGTCAATGCCTTCCTTTTGAGAAAAGCCACAAGCAACAAATCTTGATTTATACTTCTCAATACTTCCATTAGAAACATGTTTTATTTTGAAGAGCCATTTGGAGGATACCGCATCTTTATTCTTCGGTCTAGGAACTATTTCCCATACATCATTTTTATTATGGATTGGTATTCCTCTGTAATGGCATCTGCCCATTCTTTCATCTGAATGGCTTATTCAAAGAAGGTAGACTCCTTCTCTAGGAGGTCACACATCAAAGACGTATAACTAGAGAATGGCTTTGGTATTTTCATCTATCTCGTATTTCCTTAGGGAACACCATACTTCTCTCCATATTGAATGAGCTCTCTAGCACAAGTTTTCTTTATTTTATGGAGGATCGTCATCTGAGGTGGTTCTTGAAATTCTTCCATGTCATGATCTTTTGTAATTTCCTCATTAGGGGAAACTACATCTTCCCTCGCTGGTTCTGTAGCCCTGGGAACCTCCCTCACCGATTCTTCAGTGCTGGGGATTACGGGTTCCTCTTCATGTACTTATTCAAGCTGCTATCTTCTCAATTTCTTGAGTGCTTCATCTTCATCAAAGGTCACATCCCTGCTAATCTCAATGTGGCGGTGACCTGGTATGTAAATTTTGAAGGTCTTGGATACCTCACAGTATCCCACAAATATTCCCTTCTTTCCTGAAGGTTCCAGCTTGTTTCTCTTCTCTTTCAGAATATGTATAAAAATTAGGCAGCCAAATATTTTGAGATGGCTTACCTCTTGCCTCTTTTCGGTGAACATCTCTTCAAGGGTCTTGAACCCAAGTGCACTATGGGATAATCGATTTTGCACATAAATGGTTGTCATTGCTAATTATTCCCATAAGCACATTGGAAGATCTTAATCATGGATCATAGTCTTCACAACTTCCATTATCGTTCTATTCTTTCATTCAGATACACCATTTTGTTGAGGATTATAGGGAGTTGTGAGTTCCTTCTTGATCCCAACATCTTTACAAAAGCTCACAATTTCTTTTGAGGTGTATTCTCCTCCATTACATGACCTGAGTATCTTGATCTTTCTTTCAGAAAGATTCTCTATCAAGGCTTTGAATTCCTTTCATTTGTTGAGCACTTCATCTTTAGATTTCAAGAGATGTAACCAAGTCTTATGAGAATAATCATCAATAAATGATACATAATATACATACCCACTAATGGAGGATTATGGCATTGGGCCACACATATCTGAATGAATGAGTTCTAGGACTCCTTGTCTCTCTTTAGAAAAGGGTTCTTTATGTTCTTCCCTTATGCACATCCATTGCATATGCCTTCATGGTCAACCTTAAGTTCTGGTAAACCTGTGACCGCTTTGCATATGTATGGTAGCGCCTTGTAGTTAATGTGAGATAATCTTCTATGTCAAATATCACATGGATTCTCAATGGAGTGGGTCATGGTAGCTTCTGAGTGACCCTTTAGCTTATGGAAGCCACCTTCTTCTTTTCCAATGATGATTGCTTCATTTATGGTATCTCCTTTAGCATGTTTCCTTCTGCAACCTTCACTATAGCTTCCTTGGGGTTATTACATGTGACCTGGAGCAAGGTCAACAAAACAACAAGCAAGATTAATATTCTTTTGATAATATAAAGTAATAGCATGAAAAATCATCACAGTAGCTCCTTTAGAGCTATTACTTGTAACTTGTTTGAATCAAAGATTAAGGTAAGGAATACAATAAGAAATGAGGTCAACACTCTCATAGTGTTGTGATCAAACATTCCTCCACGACAACCTGGAACTAACACATGAGGTTTCTCTTGGAACCTGGAGTGCTACTACTTTCCTTCCAAGTCTCCTTCACTCAAGATGACAAGTGTTTTCTTCAACATGTCTTTTGTACTAGGAAAATATGCTCTCTTGACAAAAGGTTAGGTTAGAGAATAAACACTATGATCTCTACTTTAATCCATCTAATAATTTGATCATAGCTTCAACATGCAACACTGATCAAAATAATGTCATAACAAATAGATGCATATTAGAATAATCACACCTGGGTTCCATCATTCCTCTAAATGTGTTGGATCTTGAGTTCCTTCTGGATCTATGGAAATATATCCCTTCTCCTACAAATACTCTTTAAGGTTTATCCATTTAAGCATATGTGAGTACATACCTCTGATATTGTTTGTAGATAGTGGCACCATCTGGCAGCAGCGATAATCATTACCAACTCTTAAGAACTTTGAGGGTGATTGCAACTAGTACTACGACTGCAACTGCAATTGATACTATGGTTCTGAGACTACAACTATAACTAAAACTTAGTGTTTTTTGAGGAAACCCTAATTTTTCAAACTTCTAATTTTGAAATTATGATCTAGGGGATAGATGCGCTGAGCTAAGGCGAGTAAGCTGGTGCAGTCAGATTTCTGAAAATCCAACTTTTACCCCCTCAAACTTGATCTGCGGATTTTTGGACTGGTGCTTCTGGTTTTCTGGTACTTCTAGTACTCTGGTACTTCGGTATTTCTGGTACTCTGGTTTTCTAGTTTTCTGGTACTTTTTGAAACTAGGGCTTCACTTTTCGGGAGATCTACCCACTGAAAAGGTGCACTGAAGGTGGCAAAGTTATCCTTGAAGGAGGGTGCACTTTTCTAGATGGTTTTAGGGCTGAAATACCTCACTAACAAAAATCCCTAATTTGCATGTACGACAACAGTGACGTTTTTCACTTTTCTCTTGTGAAAGATTCTCTCTTCAGCGTGGCGCTAATACCATGTTAATTTTTAATCCATTATTATAGTTCTTTGCATTTCAATAGATAACAACAACATAAAACAAGATCACTGAGAAATACACAATCACAAGAGACACAACATTTATCCTGGGAAACCCTCTAGGGGAAGAAAACCCAGCAAAACTTCCTTATTATAGATAGCCAATACAATGCCAAGAGATAACTTAAGCTAATATAGAAGATCCTCTCCCAAAGATGCGCCACTCTCTCTCTCTCTTTCCTCCAACTGCAATCCTGAAAATTGTCTCTCAATGAGCAAGTGAGGTGTTTGTCTAAGTGAGGCGCTAGCCTCCTTATTTATACAAATCTGGCATGTGTGAAGTGTCTCTTCACTGGTAGAGCCGACTTCTCAAACTGGGTGGTTATAAACACCTTTATTGTATTTTTGGGCCTCTTTAATATATTATGGGGCCGAATTTTCTTTCTGCCTATTACAATTACATTATGACCAATCCGTAAAAGGGGATTTGGTCCTTTTAAAATAGCCGACATGATCAATTCACAATGGGGATTGATCCAATGAATAATATATCAAATAATAATAAGAATACACTTTGCAGTTACATTATTTCAACAAAGATTTCATGGATGAACTATTGAAAGCGACCATCAACATCGTCAAAAGTGTCTTGCAGTCTTTGCGTGAGTTGGAAAACTTTGTCTTCGTCATTCGTTATAACCTTTGGAGACTAAAGGTTGATATTCTCCATTTGGGATAGCATTAGGGTTGTTTCTACAAGTTGATTGTAATACGTCTAGTATTTTTTGTTGTGTCTAGAGTAATTCCAAAGAGGGTTTGTTGTTCAATGTGGGTTGTTGTAATTTCCCAAATTTTGTTGGAAATTTTTGTTATTTCTACTTTTCGTTCACCCGAGGGTAAGGACAAAAATTATTTTTATTGTTGGGCTACCTGGGCCTTCGTGCTTTGGATATATTCTTCAATGGCATGGACTTCTTGTGGATTTTTGAGGTGATTCTAGAGTGTGAAACTATACTCAACAAGTCTCATGAAGTCAGTGATGCATGTTTTCCCTATTTCAATTATTCCTCTGCGATTACTATCTTTTAATACAACTACTAGTTTTCTGGGGTAGGTCACTTGAGTTTTTCCCAAAGCTCGAGATTCTTTTTCTCCAAGAATTGGATTCACTCCTAGAATTTGAAAGGCTTGTGAGGCATGATTATATCTTGAATATATGCCTCTATCCTGTGTAAGTGTGTCTATGCTTCATCGAGTGCGTTGATGACTTCCTTGTGGGCACTGAGCATTGCTTCCTGTTAGGATTTGATCTCAGTGTGTGTAGTGAATTTTGTGGCATGAAGTGATTTAATATCTTTGTGAGAATCCTTGACCTCTTGGAAAGATTGGATTTCCTGCTAATGCTTTTCCTGCATATATTTATGTGCAGTGAGTTCTAAATCATGTTTTTTTGCAATTGTTCATGTGACTGGTTGAATGTCTAGTGTCAATCACCTAGCTTCATCATGATTGTAGACATACAAGTTTGCAAGTCTTGTGTAGGCACCTACACTAGGTCGAGATCGGCAATGGAAAATTCAAATGAAATAGAAACCAATGGGTTGAAGTGTATTATTCTTATTTGGATACTTCCACTTGATTCAATTGTCTATTGTGCTCAAGGAGGGTTATCACGTGGCGACACAATTTCTAGTTTTCAAAAGAAGTTGCTGAATTTGGTGGTCATATATTTCTGTATGATTTGTTTTATCATAAATTGTCTCTTGACCTCCTTGACTATGCTCGGGATGGTGGTGACAGACTATCATACTTCCTTTGTTGAAGTGTTGGTATCCAACTTGACCAGGTGCAATGGTGTGCTATGCAGATGGTGCAGGGACCTCTTCTGCAATGGGTGTAGGTTGGAATCTAGTGGAGGATTTGTTGTTTTCTCTTCATTCAAGTTGGAATCTAAGTTGATTGAGGCTTGTGAAGTTTTCACAGTGAATCTATCTAATAGAAAATGAACTAACAAAGCTTGTGAGAGATAAGAGAAGAGAGTATAATGAAAGAATTGTATTAAATGTTGAGTAAAATGGTAAATTAAACATGATATACTCTACATTGATAAGTGAATTCACCATAGCATTGATCTAAATATATCTAGACACTCACTAATAGAAATCGAAGTAATATTCCACCTAGTCCTAGTTAATTGGTCCATGAAATCATCAGTTAACTGAGTCACACATGTGGAAGTGAGAGAAACATATGAAATCATAAGAGATGTGTTAAATTTGGTAGCATCGATAGTCATTCTCCAATGAGAGGCCATATGGGCCACGTTGAGGCTAGCCAGGGAGATTTGGAGAATCAACCAGTCTTGTGAGGTATTTACAAAAGCTAGGGGGAACATACAACCTCTATGAGTCAAACCAAAAGTCATGACAAACGAGATACTATGTGAGTCTAATGTAAAAGTCAAGGGGAACGTACAACCTCTGTGAGAATAGACAGTCTAGTGAAAAAGTTGGGGGGAATGTACAACCTCTATGAGCATAGATAGACTAGTGAAAAAGTCAGGGGGAACATACAACCTCATTGAGCCTAGTCAAGCCTTGTGAGCCATGATAAAAAGTCAAGTCATATAGAAAAATTTAGGTTGAATATAAAATTCCTATGAGCTAGAAACAAACGATATTCCTAATATTGCAAATGATATAAATGTATTGATCTAGTGTGTTGGCACATGTAACATTATCCACCATGAAGAGAATTTTGAATTTCCTTGTAAAGAGTCGAGTTGTAACTAAGGTCTCTAGTCTAGTTCTATTTTATAACTAAATCATACCAGTCTCAAGTGTAGTTCTAAGTTTGAACTAAAGTATGAAGCTTAGTTATGATTAACTCATGCAAACAGGTTACTATTTCGATTCTCTCCTCTTCTCCTCTTCAGCCTATATAAGTAGAGGTCGATCCCTCTCTTCAACACAGTTTTTGATATGCAGGTTAAGGGAGAAGCAATAGAGGAGAATATCAGTGATAAAGAGGCAACATACCAAAGTAGCATATCAGTGTTGTATATTAGCAATAGAGGCTGCATATCAAAGGCATATATCAGCATCATATTAGTGTTGTATATCAACAATAGAGGCAACATATCAGAGGTGTATTTCAGCAAGGTCTCTTGGGTCTTTGTCAGATCAGATTCATATTGGCAAGCTCTTTAAGAGTATAACCCTCATGGTGGATATTTGTAAGTGATTTAACATTATTAATGCAATAAAGGAATATCATTTGTTGGGGTTTTTCTCCCTGTACAGGGTTTCCCCAGGGTATATGTGTTGTTGATGTGCATGCTTACTTATCTACACAGTTATTTCTATTCGATTATGATTTGGTATTGTTGAAGTGTATTAATCTAGAATCAAAGTGTTGAAGAAAATAAAAGAATTAATCCGCACAAGAAATCAAGCTCATAATTTAACATGGTATCAGAGCTTAAGGTGTGTTAACCATGTTGTTTTGTAGCAGCAGGTACACACATATCCAGGATAGCTTGATTGAGGTTCTAGTGTGAGGTCCATGGCATCCTCCATTTCATTCAGGGTCGAGGATAGGCTCGAAGGAGATACCAACTTCAATGTGTGGAAGCTCTGGATAACAAATATCTTGCAGGAGCATGATATTGAGTAGTATGTGACCACAGTGGTGGAGGAACACACGAATAATGCAGGAAGAGGGGCCTTTAGGAAAATTCAAGAAAAGGCCAAGAGAATCATCTTTGACTCAGTCAAAGAAAGTATAATGCTTGCAATGACTTCCTTAATGACTTCCAAGGACCGTATGGATACCTTGGTGAATCTGTATGAGAAACAGGCTCCAAGTCAAAAGAGGAAACTTAAGCACAAGTTTAAGTATTTGAATATGGAGAAAGGTGAATCAGTGGCATATTTTTGTTCCAGGATATCCCAAATCACAAATCATCTTTTGGTCACAGGGGTGACAGTGGACGATGATGATTTAGTGCAGGCCATTTTTTACGGTCTTCCTTATTCATGGGAGAACTTCCTATCTAGTGTAAGTGGGAGAGAGATTCAACCCACATTTGAGAGGTTATGGAATGATTTCCTCCAAGAGGAGAGTCACACAGCTACCAGGAGTGAGCCAACAAAATAAGAGCACTCAGCTTTAGCATCAAGATTCAAGGTAAAGAAGAAACGCGCTTTCTTGAAAGTCTCTCAAAGGAAGCCAAACACCAATGGTACATTCAAAGGAAAGAATATTTATACATCTAAGATTAAATGCTTTAGTTGTAATAATTTGGGTCATTTTGCTAACGATTGTTGGTTTAGAAAGAAATATCCAAGGAAAGGGAAACATCATGCCTCAACTATTGAGGATGATGAATCCAAAAGAAATCAGAAAAGTCCTTCTAATGAGAAAGAAAATAGAAAAGAATATTACCTGGTTTCTGCCTCATCCAGTTCAGTTTTCATTGGAACGAAAACTTAGTAAGTAGACAATGGTGCATCAAAGCACATGATAGGGTTCAAGGAGATCTTCTTAGATTTCAAGACAAAATATTTTGCAGAGCATGTTGATCTTGAGGATGACAAATGTTACAAGATAGAGGGAGTAGGATCTATCTCCTTTAGATTGGAATCTGGGGCTAGACTTCATATTGATGAAGTATTGTATGTTCCAGGGATCAAGAAGAATCTACTATCAGTTGCAACCCTTGAGGACAAGAGATATTGGGTGATCTTCAAGGACATGAAGGAACTACTATGGGCTAAAGGTAGCCACTGAAGTACAACAGAACCCATTTGAACTCACAGTGGAGGACTATACGTCGTTGTTGGGACCACATATTGTAACTTTTTGCTCATACTTTTTGTCATTGTTATACCCTTCATCACCTGTATTTAGACTCATATTATCACTTCATCTGATCACCTCAAGGTATACAACGTCCTTTCTCATCACTATATGTTTAATTTGTTTTGCATAACACTTTACA
>ML807267.1:0-14079 GCA_009831015.1 Picea engelmannii
TGCACCTCCTCTACCTGCTCCTCTCCTTCACGATGACATTCCTCCAAGTTGTATGTGTCTCACCAACATCCAAATACCTCACACAGTTCTATAACCCAACTTGACTTCCAACACTCTTGTTGAGCAACCACCATGAACATGTATTGTGTATCCTATCTCACATAAGCATATTAGATGTTAATCCCAGAGCAGAACTGAGCTTTGATACCACATAATGCAGAGTTAATTGTTCTGTAACACACACAATTACATCATAGACCCTGCTACAAAATGTACAACGGAAAAACAAAATAGAAATACTTTTACCAAATAATGAGGAATCCACTGGAAACTAAAACACTAGAAAACCCACGAATTTCAATACCATTTTTTTATTAATTCAATGTAGAGAATAGATTTTTATATTACATTGAGCCTGGGCTAAAAATACCGCCATGATTTTTCTTGCATGAATTAAAAGTAAAACCACTATGAAATCATCCATAGGGTAATGGTCTGCGTGTATGGGCTGATATTTTGTTTCTCCCTTCCTGTTTGCTCACCCAATCTGGAATATTTCTCTCTAATCCACCTTCTACAATTTCCTTGCTTCGCGGTTCACCAACCCCTTCAAAATCATGCTCCATTTCTTTTTAAAACTCCTCCTCGACTCTGAAATGATTTTCCTTCCCTCCAAGAATGAGTTGTTACCCAAACCGTCTCTCTATATTCATGATTGCTTCAACTTCCTTTTGGCCTCGGGTCACATTTTGTCCTTTAACCATGAGTTTTTTTTTTTCTAATGGTAACTACGACTCATTATGAATGCAGACCAGTGTGGAAAAATCAAATGAGTATGACCACAGTGTTGAAAATAAAGAAATATCGTGAAACTTCTAAAATTTCACTATGCGCACGTGTTTCGGCATGAGTTTCAGCACGTGTTTCAGCATGACACTTGAATAGATTTCTCTATACGTGGTAGTTTCAACACGATTTTCAGCACAAGTTCAACACGAGTTTCGGCACATGTTTCAGCACGAATTTCAACATGTGTTTCAGCATGAGCTTCAACACGAGTTTCATCACCACAAGAGTAGTTGCAGGAGTAATCAACAATTCGAATTTATAGCAAATTGACTAAATAAAATGGACCACTAACAAAGTCCTTATTCGACTTATTTCATATTTGCATAATGGAAATATTTTTGGGTAATGCATATTGCTCGAGCCCAAGGATGCTCATGCATCATAGCTCATTTTTTTGTGGGGGAAAAAGTCTCCTCATAATCAATATCTTATTTCTGTGCAAATCATTTTTCCATGAAACTTTCTTTATGCTTGTCAAGTGAGCCATTTGATTTGTACTTGCTCTTAAATACCCACTTCTATCCAATTGGTTTGGTTTCAAATGGAGGATCCACCAACATCCACATCCCATTCCTTGGGAGAGGATCATATTCCTTTTGCATGGCTTCTTTCCACTGATCATGAGAATTGTCTTCTTCAAAGGAATTTGGTTCAAAGTTAGTAGATAAATTCAAATCACATGAAACATCCATGTCATCTACATCACCTGAATTTTAATTATTGACATCACCTTCATCTTATCTTGAGTAACTTTTGGTTCCTATATTTCTGACCTCATCAAGATGAAAATTTTCAAGTGTTTTTATGATCCATTTTGGTGGACCTTTCTGATATGGTCTAGGTTTTTCAATTGATTGAGAAGGTGCTGAATTTTCATCAAGACTTTGCCTTTCAATCCTCTCAATCACATCATCCAAATGAAATTTAGGTTCTGATGAAGTGGTTGGAACTTATTCATGAGGGGGAGATGGTGCTTCAAAAGGAGATTCCATAGATTGATCCAACATAGGGATACCCCCTTCAATATGTGGAATCTCATCATTGAATTCATGATATATCTTTACATGAGTGAATTTGTTCAGATGATCAAGTTGTCTCTTAACAATTTTATCATTCTTGGAGGATTTCAGAAAGATTACATCTTTGGAAAGAATGAATTTATTATTTTTCTCATCATAAAGACAATATCCCTTGGTATTTGAGTACCCCAAGAATATGCACTTCTGACTCCTTGCATCAAGTTTGTTTCTTTTCTCCTTAGGAATTAAGGTATAGTAGGTGGAACCAAAGACTTTGATATGCCTCACCAAAGGAATGTGGCCATACTACATTTCATAAGGAGTCTTGTTTTCAAGAGCATCATATGGACACATGTTTTTCACATAAACTACACATAGAACTGCATTATCCCAAAACATCAATATTACAGTGTTGAAAAACATCATGGAATGAACCATATTTAGAACAGTCGTGTTCATCCTTTTAGTTACACCATTTTGTTGAGGATTGTATGGCATTGTGGTTTGATGTTTGATCCCATGTTGGTGTAGATATTTTTTAGTTTCAATAGATGTATATTCTCCTCCATTTTCAGTGCGAAGAGAGATAATATGATATTGAGCTTCATTTTGTATCCATACATGAAATTTTTTAAAAGTTTCAAAAGCTCGTATTTATCTTTCAACAAGTACACCCAACACATCCTGGTATAATCATGAATAAATAACATGATATATTTATTGACATTTGTAGAAGGAATAGGCATAGGGCCACAAAAATCAGAATGTATCAGTTCAATTTTTCTACATGCTCTAGACGTAGAAACATGGCATAGTTGTTTTTTATGCTTTCCAAGGATACAAGCATCACATAACTTCAATTTCCTAGGAATAGTACGTAAACTAGAAACACCATTCTTTTTAAGCAAACAAAGGATTTCATATTTAATATGACCAAATCTAGCATGCCACAAGAGACTAGATGACATTATACCTTCATCACGATGAGATTGGTATGAAAACTTATGTGCATGAGTAGATGTCCCTTTAAGCTTCAATAGTCTTCCATCTTCCACTCTGGTTATGATAACCATGCTATAAGAATCCTTTCTTATTTCAACTTTTCCACCAAAGACATGAATATAGTGAACTTGTTTTCAGATGTACATAAGGGACAACGAGTTTCTTCACAAATCAGTAAAATAGAGCACATTACGAGGAACAAAATCTAGGAGTCCAAGCAATCTAAGCCTGATGGTGCCCATTTTCAAAGGTTTGGGACTTGATTTATTTGCAAAATACACTATGCTATCTATATTGTCATTGAAATATTCAAAGAAGTCTCTTCAAAATGTCATGTGGGAGGTTTCACTTGTTTCAAGAAGCCATGCATCCCTCTAAGAAGTACATGAAGTGTTAAACAAATATTCATTTACTCGTATATTTCATTGGGAAACAATGTAATGAGTAGATTCAGGTGCTTTACCTTTCATCTAATTTGATGTTTTACCTTTGTCTTCTTTCTAATTTTTTCTATATTTAATATTCTCCCATGGGACTATGCAGTCATTCACTTTATGTGACCCATTCTTTTCCTAGAGGGTACAATGAATATTGGATCTCTCTCATTGGTTGTGTCTACCCCCCTGCCTCTAAAATTATTTCTTCCATGTCCTCTTTTTTTGCGTTCTCCTATAGAAGAATAATGTGGTTGACTCTTCCCTTTTTGAGAAAGACACACAATCTTAGCAGTGGAATAGGTGAACTTCTTTCCAAAGGCTTTCTCACATTCTACAAATTTCTCCACCAAAGTGTGAAATGTGATGGATTTCATTTGACCAATATCTTGCAGAGATTCAAGATAATGGGAATATACAAGGTAGAGGGCCTTAATGAATATTATGAGAGGGAGGTCTATCTTCACTCTAGTGGATTCAATGTCATGCATTATGGCTTTGATTTTAGAAGCTAAATCCATGGGGTCATCATTCTTCAAATCTAGGTTGAAGAGCTTCACCAACAACTTTATGAGTTCTAGTTCTAAGTTAATGTCATATAAGTCATTCAATATTTTTAAAGCACCACATGAGTCATTAATGGAAACAATATGGTAGCTCACCTCTTCACTTATTTTTGTATCAATCACAATACATGCTTTATGGTCTTTGTCCTTCCACATGGCACACTCCTTTTTTGATGTAGGAATGGTTGATTTGCTACTCATTAGTTGTGATTATTTCACAACTTATTCGAATTCTTATTCGTTGGTATGTGTTGCTTCACAAATTCCATTCCACAATTCGTTGAAGATCAAATTGTTGTTGATATTTTTGTACCGTTCTCGATAATTCTCTTTACCTGTCAACACCACGCCAATGATGGAGATGAGGGAATGCATCTTTATAAACAAAATTACCACAAACACAATAATATCTAAAATGAATGATGGAAAAGCTAGGAAATCATTCTAAAATGCCAAACCTTGTTACCATGCTAGCATAGAGTGTGAGAGAAGAACATCACATGGCCATGGGCTCCAGGCCTCCCAAATTAAATTTTTGCAGAGAACTTTTTGGTCATGCGTTTTCAAGCTCAAATAAAACCAATAAGAGATCTATGGTTTCTACTCAGAGTAAAACCAATTAATCTGATTTAAAATGGGTTTCAAATTGTAGAATCTGATTTAAAATGGTTTTCAAATCATAGAAGTGGATTTTAAAAGGACAATAGACATTCTCATTCCATAGAGTCAAAGTGACAGATTCATTAAAGTGCCACAATAAATGGAACAAGTTCAATTAGAGAATTGTTGACAAAAAGAAAGGGAAATTCTTAGCTAACTAAATTCATCGACAAAAAGAAAGGAATTTGAGTCAGCCGAGTAACATCAATCATATGAAATCTTGTATGTCTATTAATGAAATAAATTGGGACTAACAATAACTAGGAAGATGGATTAGTATATTACAATTTCACTGTAGGTCGTGACACCAAATCTCTTATCTTCACAACAAATTGATATCGGGTTTTTTTTCTCAAGACATCAAACCTAATGCTCGAAGAAGAAACAAGAGAGTGGAAAACCCTAGCACCTATGTGTTGATGGAGAGGGTTATAGTAGGAGATTAGATAAAACCAAGGGCACAAGATGTGAAATGGAATACTAATAAGAACATAAAATCAATCGAAGGGACAGACAGGAAGGAAGAGGGATAGGAAGGTAGGCATTTTTTTCATGCGAGGGGAAAGGAAATACCGAGAGGAATGATTCATGGAGTTAACATGTGCTCTGATACCACTGATAGGCCAGGTATGGGAAGAATTTTAGCTCTGCACTTGATGCTTGCATTAATGTGAAAAAATTATAAATACAAATTGAGTGACGATTGATCTCCACCTTTCGTGTGACTCTTCCTATCACCTACGACTATTCATATTTACAATGATATTTACATAAGAAACACAATCACAAGGATTACATTTCCAACAAAAAAAGGAAATAAAGCATGAGAAATGCCCCATTTCTAAGAGGTAATTACCTATTATGAACCAATGCCTTGATAATGATAAAAATTCAATGAATAGCAATCCACTTCGAGGGGGGAAACTCTTTTTACAATACATTCAATGCACAAAACTAGATAAGATGATCCTAAGACTAGGTATCCTTGGTGTGTGTGTGTGTGTGTGTGTATATATATATGGGAGACAAAGGGTACAATATAATGAAAAGGTATAATGAAAGTTTCTAGCAAGTCTAATAATATAACACTAGAAATGTAATAACTAAATATATAGGGATTAATAATGGTTTTTATGCTTAACATGAGGATTTTTCTAGGCCTTAACATGCCCCTCACCTTGAAACAAGTGTTTTCCTCAGAACTTGACTAACCATGGGTGTTTCTGCATGAAGAACTCATATTCTCATGTCGCCTCTTCTACAGGTAGGTTCTTCCATTTGAGAAGGTACTAAGTAATTTCTTGATTTTGCAATTGCTTAATCCTTGTTTCAAGGATTGTTTCTAGTTTAGTATGATTTTCCCTTATCCATTAATATCTAGAATAATAGTTTGGACTAGGATCTTATCATCGATTATCTTTATTAATCAAGAAACATGGAAGACCGTATATACACTTCCTAGAAAATGAATAACATGGTCATGTTCTTGAGCATGTGGAATACCCTTACGAATATCTCCAAATACCTTGGAATTATTGTTGATAACTTTTTGAAGATCCATTGAGCACAGGATATACTATATTCTTGAACCTCTAGTGAGCACAATTGTGCAATTACACCATGGTATCCCTTTTTGAGTAATTTTTTCATGTTGTTAGAGCTTATCACTTTAGAGATTTTTTCTTGGATACCTCTAAGCTCAATTTCCTTTCCTTCTAAGGAAAATATCTTGAAAATATCTTGAAATTAAGGGCCATCATTCCCAATGATTGTAACGATTGAACCCTTGATACAACATCAACACCACCCATTTGGATTGCAATCATGATACTATCCAATAAATAATCTCCCATATTTATCTTAATACTATGGCACTTTCCTAAACAATTTATGATACCTCCATATGTAAGCATTACTTGAAACTCTGGTGTTGGAAATACAAATCAATTGAGAAATTTTGCTAATTTGTAGTTGATTAAGTTATGGGTACTACCAGAATCAATCAACACTGCTACATTTTTCTTTTTGATATATCCTTCTATATTGATCAATTTTGGAGTATCGATATTAGCCAATGCATAATAAGTTATCATTGGAGTAGTCTCTTCTAGCTCTATATCTCGTGAGGGTTCCAACTCTTGATATTTTTCCTCTTCATTGTCTATCTAGAATAATTTCTTCTCAACACATTTATGCCCTTACTATAATTTATGTTTTAAATGTGTTGAACCTGCATAGAATAGATCTAGCTCAAAAATACTACACACATTTGCAGAGAGAAATTAAGAAAGAAGAAGAAGGAGAGAAAGAATAGAAGAATTATCATTGATTGTTATGAATAATGAATAATTTACACATGATATACTCTGTATAACTCAATGAATGCGCACTGGAGGAGAACCAATGTGCCATAGTGGTGGTCTAGAGTGATCTAGACACACACCAGTAGTTACGAGATTGAACTTCCACCTAGTCTAGTCTCTCAGGCAGTTACAGGAGTGAACTGCCACCTAGCTGAGTTAACTAGTCAACTAGTCTTCAGTTAACTGATTGAACAGAGAGTAGTGAGGAGTAGATCAAGGAATCAAGGGTAATGCGCCAGTCTAGTGATGATCCCAAGGAAAGTGTGCATTAACATGGTGATGATCCCAATGTTTCATGGTGACAAAACCAATGCAACATCTAAACTCAACTCAACTAGTCAAACTGAAGTGTCAACTGAAAGAGAATATTCTCAAGGTGGAATATTCTCCCCTAAAATATAGGAGACTAGATAATGACTAATTATGAAAAATAAACAAGGAAAAAACTTAGGAAAAATAAATCCTAGGTGTGTGTGAAGTAACTCCAACACCCCCCCTAAACATCAATATGGTGAAAATAAAGAATGGGTCCTGGCAACGAGGCCATGTTAGGTACCCAAATACAAAAGATACACTGAAAATAAAGTGAGGAAAGAGGGAAAAACTCATGGGAAAACCCCCCCATCAAGGTAAAATGTATGTAAAAAGAATAACTACAGTTGTTAGGCAATTGTTTCATTCACTCCAAGACAAATTTGCAGAGAATGGAACTTTTGCTCAGTGAAGGTCTTGGTGAAGATGTTTGTTGTCTGTTCTATTGAAGGACAGAACTATAGGTCGATGATCCCCTCGTGTACTGAGTCCCAGATGTAGTGCATGTGGATCTCAATATGATTCATCCGCTGCCTATGAACTAGATCTCTGTAGAACTTCAGAGTGCTCTAGTTGTCACACCAGATGACGATCGTTCAATGAAACTGAATGCCCAACTCAGTGAGAAAATGTTGTAGCCACATAGCATGAATGGTTATGTTAACTACCCCTCTGTACTCTGCCTCGGCCAAAGATAGAGAAATGGAAGCTTGCTTCTTGCTCGACCAACAGATAGGCCTGAAACCAAGACTGAGTGAGTAACCAGATGTGGACTTGTGATCAATGTTATCAACAAGTCATAATCAGTAAAACCGATGAGATACAATGTAGAGTCTGTTGCATAATGAATCCCAAAGGTGGTAGTGCCATGTACGTATCGAAGGATACGCTTTGCAGCCTTCCAATGTAGCTCATGCGGCTCTTGCATGAACCTGGAAACTGTGCCAACTGCATATGAGAGGTCTATTCTGGAGTGTGTGAGATACAAAAAGCTCCCCACTAGTTGTCTGTACAGTGTGTTGTCAACCAGTGGAGTCTCCTTGCCATCCTCAAGTTTGACTCCTGATAGGAAATGATTCGGAGTAGACTTGCAGTCTGTCATGTGAAATCTCTCAAGAATATCTCGTGCATACTTAGTCTGAGACCGTTTGATGCCTAATGCATCCTGAATGATCTCAAGTCCAAGGAAGAAGTGTAACGAACCCATGTCCGTCATCAAAAACATGTCATGTAGAATCCTCTTGAATGAAACAATTGTTGAAGTCGAGCAACCGGTGATTAGCAAATCATTAACATACATAACTAAAAGTAGAAGTGAATCAATCATCCTGAACATGTAAACATTCGGGTCTGATTTACAACGTACAAAGTTCTGTGAAAACAGGTGGGATTCCATCTTGGCATACCATTCCCTCGGAGCCTACTTGAGGCCATAAAGGGACTTCTTCAGTTGACAGACCAAGATGAGTCTTGCATAAATCCCTGGGGATTCTCCATATAGATCTCCTCAAATAGATCACTATGAATAAATACATTCTTCACGTCCATATGATGGACTTCCCATCCCTTGGCTACTACAATGGAAAGCACCAATCGTATGGAATCCATCTTCGCTACTGAAGT
This sequence comes from Picea engelmannii, assembly GCA_009831015.1. NCBI lineage: Eukaryota > Viridiplantae > Streptophyta > Pinopsida > Pinales > Pinaceae > Picea > Picea engelmannii. The sequence goes on from ML807267.1 coordinate 8,829, forward strand.
GAAGGTCTCATCATAGTCAATACCATGCACCTGTTGAAAGCCTTTGGCAACAAGCCTAGATTTGTATCTGCTAATATGTCCATCTGTTGTGCTCTTGATCATGTAGACCCATATACATTTGACAAGTTTCCTCCCAGAAGGAAGGGGAACCAGATCCCAAGTCTGGTTCTCGAGGAGGGAGTTGTAGTCCTCCTGCATGGCAGATTCCCAAAAGGGATTTCCAGTAGCCTCTCCATAAGACTATGGATCTGAAGACTGGACCAAGAAAAGATGCCTGGAGGGAAATGGTTCAGTGGCAGTGAGTGAAACAAGAGGATCCTCGAAATCAGATCGAGTCCTCCTAGTATCGATTGGATCACCAACGATATCCCCTGCATCCTGAAGAGTAGTATGTTCCCACTTGGGCCTCTACTCTGGCTCTGCCACTGCATCTGGATGCTCTAGATCTATAACTGCATCTGGATGCTCTAGCTCTACAACTGCATCTGGATGCTCTGGCTCTGCAACTGCATATGGATGCTTTGACTATGCATCTGACTGTACTGAATCTGAATCTGAATAATTTGAGTCCTCTAAATCAGAACTCTCGTCTGAAGAAGAGTCGTCATGTGCATGCTCTTCATCTCAGACAGGTGGAAGAATGAAGGTGTCTGCATGTGGTTGTTGAGGTACATATGAGACACTTTCCTCGAATTGGACACTTCACTCAATGATGAGCCGGTCCAAGGAAATATCAATAAGCCTATATCCATTCACATTGTCGGGGTGTCCAACAAAAATTCACTCAGTGTGTAATATACTAGATATAAAATGTATGCAGAATAGAAATAAAATGCTAGTAATGGCAGAATAACAACAATATAACCAGAACATTCACTACAATAACACTGAAATGATATAAGAATAACAACAGAAATAACACTTTGAATCTGAAAGCAATGTTCAAGGGCCTCTTCGAGGGGGAAACCTCTAGTTGAGCAGAGCTCTATTATAATAATATCCAAGATAGGGTTCTCATACCCTTGAGTCCTATTTATACTAAAAAGAAGCATCTATAGGAAGATCCTTCTAGAAGCAGAAGCTTCTATTAGGTCTTCTTACATCCGCCTTATTCTATTTTATTGAAAGGCCTTATTAATATTGACCTTTATTACATCTGAATATATTGTTCTACCTATGTGCGGGTTAGGAACCTAACATGTTCGCCCCCTTAAAAACAGCCTTGTCCTCAAGGCTTGAGATGAGGAAATTGTTGCAGAATGGTAGCTGGTTCTCAAGTGGCGTCTGCTGGAGTTGTATCTTTCCACTGGACTAGCACTTCCTTGATGGTTCTCTGACGTAGGAGACGCTCATGTTGGTCCAAAACTACTTCTGGTTGTATCCAAATGGATCCTTCTTCAGCTAACTCTGGAAGGTTGATTTGAATTTGTCACTTATCTCCAATCACCTTCTTTAAGCATGAAACATAAAAAATAGGATGTAGCTTCGAATGGCTAGGCAAAGCTAACTGATAGGCGACTTGTCCCACACACTTGAGCATGGTATAAGGACCGAAAAAATTGGGTGCTAGCTTCTGACAATGATCGACCTTGAGGGAAGTTTTCTTGTAAGGTTGCAGTCGAAGAAACACCTGATCCCCTTCTGCAAATTGACGTTCAAAGCGATCTTGATCTGCTTGTTGCTTCATGCGATTCTGTGCCATGACCAAATTCTCTTTGAGGGTACGGAGAATGGCCTCTCAAGCTGTAAGTATTAGGTCAACCGCCTGGACCTTCGAGGCACTCGGTAAGTATGAGAGAACTAAAGGTGGCTTATGTCCATATACCGCTTCAAAAGGAGTCATGCGTGTAGCTGTATGGTATGAAGTGTTGTACCACCATTCAGCTAGGGGTAACCATTGAGCCCACTGATTTTTATTTTCCTAGGAAAAACACCTCAAATATGTTTCCAAACACTTGTTGACAACTTTCGTTTGGCCATGAGTCTGGGGATGATAAGCTGTGATGAGATGCAATTCTGTGCCTTGTATCTTGAACAGTTCTTGCAAAAAATTGCTTGTGAAAGTTGGGTCGTGATCAGAAACAATAGAGTGTGACATGTCATGAAGCTTGAAGACCTGATCCATGAAGATTTGAGCCACTGTGAATGTTGTAAATGGGTGTTGCTGGGTGCAGAAATGAGCGTACTTGGAAAGGCGATCAACAACCACCATGATGATGGATTTATTTCCCAATTTGGGTAAGCTGGTAATAAAATCCATAGAGATATCCTTCCAAATGGCAGGTGGAATCGGCAGTGGTTGTAGTGTGCCCGACGATTTGACTATTTCTCCCTTGTTGCGTTGACACACGTCACATTCAGCTACAAAATTACGAATGTATTGTTTCATACCATCCCAGAAAAAGGAACGTTTGACCCTGTCATAGGTTTTGGTGAACCCGGAGTGCCCTGTTGTGGGTGTAGCATGAAGATCAGAAAGTACCATGGATTTAAGCTTTGATTGTTTACTTAAATACAAACAACCTTTGTATCGAAGTTCCTCATGGAGTCAAGAGTACCCTGGGGAAGTTGGAGCATTGGACTACAATTGTTGGATCAACTGTGAACTTTTGGGGTCTTGTAGCCATTCCTGGCAAACATCTTGGATCCAATCTGGTACAATGAATGAAAGAGAAAAAATGGATCCTTCATCTTCATATTTTCAGGAAAGTGCATCCGCAATCACATTGTCTTTGCCTTTCTTATAAATGATCTCATAATCATATCCAAAGAGTTTATTCACCCATTTTTGTTGTTTTGGGGAGGAAATGCGTTGTTCCAGAAAATACTTGAGGCTTTGATGGTCTGTCTTAATTTGGAACCGTTGCCCCAATAGATAAGGATGCCACAAATCCAGGACATGCAGAATAGCCAACATTTCCTTTTCATAGATGGATTTGCCCAGATTTCTTTCAGATAGTTGCTTGCTGGTAAAGGCCAAAGGTCGACCCTCTTGCATAAGGACAATGCCAATTCCTTTCCCTGAGGCATCACATTCCAAGACAAAGGTCTTTGTGAAATCAGGAAGGGTGAGGACTGGAGTGGTGCACATGGCCATCTTCAAGGTTTGAAAAGCTTGAGCAGTGGTTGGAGTCCAAGTAAAATATTTCTTTTTTAGGAGAGCAGTAAGAGTTGTTGCAATCTTCCCATAATTCTTAACAAACTTGCGATAATACCCTGTTAAGACTATAAATCCATGCAAGCTCTTAAGAGTCTTTGGGTGAGGCCAGTCTTTAATAGCTTCAATATTTTTAGGATCCACCCTGACGCCATCTTTGCCAACCAGATGACCCAAGTATTCTACTTCTGAGGTGCCAAAAGTACATTTAGACTATTTCAGGAAACGTTGGTGCTGAGAGAGTAGATGTAGAACTCGATCCACATGAGTAAGATGGTATGTCCAGGTTTTTCTATAGATGAGGATATCATCAAATAAAACTAAGACAAAATGGTGGAGAAAAGGACGGAAGACATGATTCATGAGGCTTTGGAAGGTGGAGGGGGAATTACACAAGCCAAAGGGCATGACCAAAAACTCATAGTGGCCCTCATGAGTTCTAAAGGCAGTCTTGGGAATATCTGCCTCTTTCATACATATCTGGTGGTAGCCCGAATAAAGATCCAGTTTAGTGAAGAATTGGGTGCCACTCAATTCATCCAGGAGGTCATCAATGACAGGAATGGGGAATTTGTCTTTGATGGTAAGTTTGTTGAGGGCACGGAAGTTAGGACACATTCACCAAGAACCTTATTTCTTTAGGACCATGACCACATGAGATGAATAGGGGCTCGTACTAGGGCGGATAATGCCTGCATTAAGGATTTCATGGAACATTTTCTCAATTTCATTTTTTTGGGAAAAGGGGTGACGATACAGATGGATATTGGGAGGAAGGCTTCCTGGTACAAGGGGAATGGAATGATCATGAAAACCACGGGAAGGAGGGAGGCCTTGGGGAGTGGAAAATACCAATTGATGTTTAGAAAGGATGGCTTGGAGGTCTTGCAGTACAAAAGGTGTCTTTGTTGTTTGTATGGCATGGAGTTGGGCGATAACACCAGAATGACCCTTTTTGAGCAGCTTTTCCATGCGATGGGAACTAATGATCTTAGGTGAACCTGCGGTGATGCCTTGGAACTTATATTGGTGTCCCTCTTGGTCGAATTTCATGGTTAAGTCTTTAAAATCCATGAGAATGGGACCCAAAGTCCTTAGCCAGTATGCACCCAGCACATTGTCACAACCTCCCATGTCGATAGCAAACATATGGGATTTCAGGTGGTAGTCACCAATTTGGAGACGCACATTTTCACAACGCCCTCCACATTTTATGGAACCACCATTGGAAATCATGATTTGGAAATTATTGATGGCATGGATGTAGCAATGAGTTTCTTGGGCAATGCGGAAATGAATAAAATTATGGGTGTTGCCACTATCAACCAGAATGATGACCTTCTGATGCTTGATGTAACCGATTAGCTTGAGGGTTTGGGGAGCGAAGAATCTAGTGAGAGCATTGAGGGAAAAGACTGGTTCTACTTCGGGAGGGTCTGAGGGAGGGGTTATGTCAGTGGCTTCAGGTGATTCAGACATAGAGGGAGTTTCTTCATCTTCTTCCGAAATCTCCTCGAAGATGGCCATAAAAATATTTTGTTCTTTACACTTGTCGCTCGGAAAATATTTGTCATCATAGTTATAACAAAGGCCTTTGAGTTGGCGTTCAGCCATTTCATCCCGGGTCAATTTTTGGATCTTTAGTGGAGCAGAGGGAGTAGTGGGATTTACTGGTTTAGGGCGAGGGATGAAGGAGGGTTTGTGGTTTTGAGAAGATACAACTTGTTGTGCTTCTTTAGTTATTTTGGTAGCCTCCACCTAATTCTCAGGCCGAGCCATGAGGACATGGGCCCGAATTTCATCCTTGAGGCTGCTGATAAAACACTCTCGGAAAAAGGCATCAGACATGCCCTCTGTTCTAAAATCTAGGCACTCAAAGGCAACTATAAATTATTCCACTGTTCCTAATTGTTTCATCTTTGTCAAACGGCCCAAATGGTTGGTGTCAGTTTCAAAGCGTTCATAAAGCTCTGCCACAAATTGTGTCCAAGCAATATACCCTTGACGATAATTTTTTCTCCATTGCCACCATTGCCAACGTTCTTGATCTAGATGGAGAACACCATACCGGAGTTTGGCCAAGTCATCTGTAAT
>ML807267.1:77205-102321 GCA_009831015.1 Picea engelmannii
AGGTTGATCAATGCGCCTTTGCAAACTCAAACCATTGCCACTTTATATGAAATCAAACTTATGATATTGCCTTTGTGTTTTTAGCATAATCGAATTGTAAAAAGATTGCAACCAATGATCATATGAAATCGATAAGTTAAGAATTCAAACAATAAGAATTGTATCATATATGAATCCAAAATCAAACATAACTCATAACTTAACATTTCCAATAAAGAAATCAAGTTGCGTAATTAAAGTGAATGGACATAGTTTGAAAGAACCTTTTGCAGTGATGTGATAAACCAATGGTCAAGTGTCTTTGGGCAAATCAATGAAAGACGACGACAGTCCAGACAACGAGAGAAGTATTTTCACACTTTCAGTTGTGAAAAATCAAATCGAAATCAAATTGTAATTGTCGCGAAAATGAAACAAATGTCTAGAAGCACAATGCGACGACGATTTGTCGTTTAGAAGACAAGAGGTGTAGGCAGCTTTTTTTATAGCAATTAAAAAATGAGTTGGCTGCCAACACACCCATAATTTTATTCATTGCCGCATTGCCCAAGAAACTCATTGCTACATCCATGCCATCAATAATTTCCAAATCATGATTGCCAATGGTGGTTCCATAAAATGTGGAGGGCGTTGTGAAAATTTGTGTCTCCAAATTGGTGACTACCACCTGAAATCCCATATGTTTGCTATCGACATGGGAGGTTGTGACAATGTGTTGGGTGCAGACTGGCTAAGGACTTTAGGTCCCATTCTCATGGATTTTAAAGACTTAACCATGAAATTCAACCAAGAGGGCCACCAATATAAGTTCCAAGGCATCACCGCAGGTTCACCTAAGATCATTAGTTCCCATCGCATGGAAAAACTACTCAAAAAGGGTCATTCTGGTGTTATCGCCCAACTCCATGCCATACAAACAACAAAGACACCTTTTGTACTGCAATACCTCCAAGCCATCCTTTCTAAACATCAATTGGTCTTTTCCACTCCCCAAGGCCTCCCTCCTTCCCGTGGTGTTCATGATCATTCCATTCCCCTTGTTCCAGGAAGCCTTCCTCCCAATATCCGTCTGTATCATCACCCCTTTTCCCAAAAAAATGAAATTGAGAAAATGGTCCATGAACTCCTTAATGAAGGCATTATCTTCCCTAGTACAAGCCCCTATTTGTCTCCTGTGGTCATGGTCCTGAAGAAATAAGGTTCTTGGTGAATGTGTCCTAACTTCCGTGCCCTCAACAAACTTACCATCAAAGACAAATTCCCCATTCCTGTCATTGATGACCTCCTGGATGAATTGAGTGGCACCCAATTCTTCACTAAAATGGATCTTCATTTGGGCTACCACCAAATATGTATGAAAGAGGCAGATATTCCCAAGACTGCCTTTAGAACTCATGAGGGCCACTATGAGTTTTTGGTCATGCCCTTTGGCTTGTGTAATTCCCCCTCCACCTTCCAAAGCCTCATGAATCATGTCTTCTGTCCTTTTCTCCACCATTTTGTCTTAGTTTTCTTTGATGATATCCTCATCTATAGAAAAACCTGGACAGACCATCTTACTCATGTGGATCGATTTCTCCATCTACTCTCTCAGCACCAACTTTTCCTGAAACAGTCTAAATGTACTTTTGGCACCTCAGAAGTAGAATACTTGGGTCATCTGGTTGGAAAAGATGGAATCAGGGTGGATCCTAAAAATATTGAAGCTATGCAAGACTGGCCTCATCCAAAGACTCTTAAGAGCTTGCATGGATTTCTAGTCTTAACAGGGTATTATCTCAAGTTTGTTAAGAATTATGGGAAGATTGCAACACCTCTTACTGCTCTCCTAAAAAAGAACTCTTTTACTTGGACTCCAACCACTGCTCAAGATTTTCAAACCTTGAAGATGGCCATGTGCACCACTCCAGTCCTCGCCCTTCTCGATTTCACAAAGACCTTTGTGTTGGAATGTGATGCCTCAGGGAAAGGAATTGGTGTTGTCCTTATGTAAGAGGGTCGACCTTTGGCCTTTACCAGCAAGCAACTCTCTGAAAGAAATCTGGGCAAATCCATATATGAAAAGGAAATGTTGGTTATTCTGCATGTCATGGATCTGTGGCATCCTTATCTATTGGGGCAATGGTTCCAAATTAAGATAGACCATCAAAGCCTCAAGTATTTTCTGGAACAACGCATTTTCTCCCCAAAACAACAAAAATGGGTGACTAAACTCTTTGGATATGATTATGAGATCATTTATAAGAAAGGCAAAGACAATGTGATTGCGGATGCACTTTCCTGAAAATATGAAGATGAAGGATCCATTTTTTCTCTTTCATTCATTGTACCAGATTGGCTCCAAGCTGTTCTCCAGGAATGGCTACAAGACCCCAAAAGTTCGCAGTTGATCCAACAATTATAGTCCAATGCTCCAACTTCCCCAGGGTACTCTTGAATCCATGAGGAACTTCGATACAAAGGCTGTTTGTATTTAAGTAAACAATCAAAGCTTAAATCCATGGTACTTTCTGAGCTTCATGCTACACCCACAACAGGGCACTCCGGGTTCACCAAAACCTATGACAGGGTCAAACGTTCCTTTTTCTGGGATGGTATGAAACAATACATTCGTAATTTTGTCACTGAATGTGACGTGTGTCAATGCAACAAGGGAGAAATAGTCAAATCATCGAGCACACTACAACCAGTGCCGATTCCACCTACTATTTGGAAGGATATCTCTATGGATTTTATTACTAGCTTACCCAAATTGGGAAATAAATCCATCATCATGGTGGTTGTTGATTGCCTTTCCAAGTACGCTCATTTCTGCACCCTGCAACACCCATTTACAACATTCACGGTGGCTCAAATCTTCATGGATCATGTCTTCAAGCTTCATGGTATGTCGCACTCTATTGTTTCTGATCACGACCCAACTTTCACAAGCAATTTTTGGCAAGAACTATTCAAGATACAAGGCACATAATTGCATCTCAGCACAACTTATCATCCCCAGACTCATGGCCAAATGAAAGTTGTCAACAAGTGTTTGGAAACATATTTGAGGTGTTTTTCCTCGGAAAAGAAAAATCAGTGGACTCAATGGTTACCCCTAGCTGAATGGTGGTACAACACTTCATACCATACAACTACATGCATGACTCCTTTTGAAGCGGTATATGGACATAAGCCACCTTCAGTTCTCTCATACTTACCGAGTGCCTCGAAGGTCCAGGAGGTTGACCTAATACTTACAGCTTGAGAGGCCATTATCCATACCCTCAAAGAGAATTTGGTCATGGCACAGAATCGCATGAAGCAACAAGCAGATCAAGATCGCTCTGAACGTCAATTTGCAGAAGGGGATCAGGTGTTTCTTCGACTGCAACCTTACAAGAAAACTTCCCTCAAGGTCGATCATTGTCAGAAGCTAGCACCCAAATTTTACAGTCCTTATACCATGCTCAAGTGTGTGGGACAAGTCGCCTATCAGTTAGTTTTTCCCAGCCATTCGAAGCTACATCCTGTTTTTCATGTTTCATGCTTAAAGAAGGTGATTGGAGCTAAGTGACAAATTCAAATCAACCTTCCAGAGTTAGCTGAAGAAGGATCCATTTGGATACAACCAGAAGTAATTTTGGACCAACATGAGCGTCTCCTATGTCAGAGAACCATCAAGGAAGTGCTAGTCCAGTGGAAAGATACAACTCTAGCAGACACCACTTGAGAACCAGCTACCATTCTGCAACAATTTCCTCATCTCAAGCCTTGAGGACAAGGTTGTTTTTAAGGGGGCGAACATGTTAGGGTCCTAACCCGCACATAGGTAGAACAATATATTCAGATGTAATAAAGGTCAATATTAATAAGGGCTTTCAATAAAATAGAATAAGGCGGATGTAAGAAGACCTAATAGAAGCTTCTGCTTCTAGAAGGATCTTCCTCTAGATGCTTCTTTTTAGTATAAATAGGAGTCAAGGGTATGATAACCCTAGCTTGGATATTATTCTAATAGACCTCTGCTCAACTGGATTTTTCCCCCTCGAAGAGGCCCGTGAACATTGCTTTCAGATTCAAAGTGTTATTTCTGTTGTTATTCTTATATCATTTCAGTGTTATTGTAGTGAATGTTCTGGTTATATTGTTGTTATTCTGCCATTACTAGCATTTTATTTTTGTTCTGCATACATTTTATATCTGGTATATTACACACTGAGTGAATTTTTGTTGGACACCCCGACAGTGTGAATGGATATAGGCTTTTTGATCTTTCCTTGGACCGGCTCATCATTGAGTGAAGTCTCCAATTCGAGGAAAGTGCTCATATGTACCTCAACAACCACATGCAGACACCTTCATTCTTCCACCTGTCTGAGATGAAGAGCATGCACATGAAGACTCTTCTTCAGATGAGAGTTCTGATTTAGAGGACTCAAATGATTCAGATTTAGATTCGATACAGTCAGATGCATAGTCAAAGCATCCATATGCAGTTGCAGAGCCAGAGCATCCAGATGCAGTTGTAGAGCTAGAGCATCCAGATGCAGTTGTAGAGCCAGAGCATCCAGATGCAGTTGCAGAGCCAGAGTAGAGGCCCAAGTGGGAACATACTAATCTTCAGGATGCAGGGGATATCGTTGGTGATCCAATCGATACTAGGAGGACTCGATCTGATTTCGAGGAGCCTCTTGTTTCACTCACTGCCACTGAACCATTTCCCTCCAGGCATCTTTGCTTGGTCCAGTCTTCAGATCCACAGTCTTATGGAGAGGCTGCTGGAAATCCCTTTTGGGAATCCGCCATGCAGGAGGACTACAACTCCCTCCTTGAGAACCAGACTTGGGATCTGGTTCCCCTTCCTTCTGGGAGGAAACTTGTCAGATGTATATGGGTCTACACGATCAAGAGCACAACGGATGGACATATTAGCAGATACAAATCTAGGCTTGTTTCCAAAGGCTTTCAACAGGTGCATGGTATTGACTATGATGAGACCTTCACTTCAGTAGCGAATATGGATTCCATACGATTGGTGCTTTCCATTGCAGTAGCCAAGGGATGGGAAGTCCATCAGATGGACGTGAAGAATGTATTTATTCATAGTGATCTCTCTGAGGAGATCTATATGGAGAATCCCCAGGGATTTATGCAAGAATCATATTTGGTCTGTCAACTGAAGAAGTCCCTTTATGGCCTCAAGTAGGCTCTGAGGGAATGGTATGCCAAGATGGAATCCCACCTGTTGTCACAGAACTTTGTACATTGTAAATCAGACCCGAATGTTTACATGCTCAGGATGATTGATTCACTTCTACTTTTAGTTATGTATGTTGATGATTTTCTAATCACCGGTTGCTCGACTTCAACAATTGTTTCATTCAAGAGGATTCTACATGACAGGTTTTTGATGACGGACATGGGTTCCTTACACTTATTCCTTAGACTCAAGATCATTCAGGATGCATTAGGCATCAAACGGTCTCAGACTAAGTATGCACGAGATATTCTTGAGAGATTTCACATGACAGACTGCAAGTCTAATTCGAATCCTTTCCTATCAGGAGTCAAACTTGCAGATGGCAAGGAGACTCCATTGGTTGACAACACACTGTACAGACAACTAGTGGGGAGCTTTTTGTATCTCACACACTCCATAATAGACCTCTCATATGCAGTTGGCGCAGTTTCCTGGTTCATGCAGGAGCCACATGAGCTACATTGGAAGGCTGCAAAGCGTATCCTTCGATACGTACATGGCACCGCCACCTTTGGGATTCATTATGCAACAGACTCTACATTGTATCTCATCAGTTTTACTGATTATGAATTGGTGATAGCATTGATCACAAGTCCACATCTGGTTACTCACTCAGTCTTGGTTTCGGGCCTATCTGTTGGTCGAGCAAGAAGCAAGCTTCCATTTCTCTATCTTTGGCCGAGGCAGAGTACATAGGGGTAGTTAACATAACCATTCAGGCTATGTGGCTACAACATTTTCTCACTGAGTTGGGCATTCAGTTTCATCGAACGATCGTCATCTGGTGTGACAACCAGAGCACTCTGAAGTTCTACAGAGATCTAGTTCATAGGCAGCGGACGAATCATATTGAGATCCACATGCACTACATCTGGGACTCAATACATGAGGGGATCATCGACCTATAGTTTTGTCCTTCAATAGAACAAACAACAAACATCTTCACCAAGACCTTCACTAAGCAGAAGTTCCATTCTCTGCAAATTCGTCTTGGAGTGAATGAAACAATTGCCTAACAACTGTAGTTATTCTTTTTACATACATTTTACCTTGATGGGGGGGTTTTCCCATGAGGTTTTCCCTCTTTCCTCACTTTATTTTTAGTGTATCTTTTGTATTTGGGTACCTAACATGGCCTCGTTGCCAGGATCCATTCTTTATTTCCACCATATTGATGTTTAGGGGGGGTGTTGGAGTTACTTCACACACACCTAGGATTTATTTTTCCTAAGTTTTTTCCTTGTTTATTTTTCATAATTAGTCGTTATCTAGTCTCCTATATTTTAGGGGAGAATATTCCACCTTGAGAATATTCTCTTTCAGTTGACACTTCAGTTTGACTAGTTGAGTTGAGTTTAGATGTTGCATTGGTTTTGTCACCATGAAACATTGGGATCATCACCATGTTAATGCACACTTTCCTTGGGATCATCACTAGACTGGCGCATTACCCTTGATTCCTTGATCTACTCCTCACTACTCTCTGTTCAATCAGTTAACTGAAGACTAGTTGACTAGTTAACTCAGCTAGGTGGCAGTTCACTCCTGTAACTGCCTGAGAGACTAGACTAGGTGGAAGTTCAATCTCGTAACTACTGGTGTGTGTCTAGATCACTCTAGACCACCACTATGGCACATTGGTTCTCCTCCAGTGCGCATTCATTGAGTTATACAGAGTATATCATGTGTAAATTATTCATTATTCATAACAATCAATGATAATTCTTCTATTCTTTCTCTCCTTCTTCTTCTTTCTTAATTTCTCTCTGCAAATGTGTGTAGTATTTTTGAGCTAGATCTATTCTATGCAGGTTCAACACATTTAAAACATAAATTATAGTAAGGGCATAAATGTGTTGAGAAGAAATTATTCTAGATAGACAATGAAGAGGAAAAATATCAAGAGTTGGAACCCTCACGAGATATAGAGCTAGAAGAGACTACTCCAATGATAACTTATTATGCATTGGCTAATATCGATACTCCAAAATTGATCAATATAGAAGGATATATCAAAAAGAAAAATGTAGCAGTGTTGATTGATTCTGGTAGTACCCATAACTTAATCAACTACAAATTAGCAAAATTTCTCAATTGATTTGTATTTCCAACACCAGAGTTTCAAGTAATGCTTACATATGGAGGTATCATAAATTGTTTAGGAAAGTGCCATAGTATTAAGATAAATATGGGAGATTATTTATTGGATAGTATCATGATTGCAATCCAAATGGGTGGTGTTGATGTTGTATCAAGGGTTCAATCGTTACAATCATTGGGAATGATGGCCCTTAATTTCAAGATATTTTCAAGATATTTTCCTTAGAAGGAAAGGAAATTGAGCTTAGAGGTATCCAAGAAAAAATCTCTAAAGTGATAAGCTCTAACAACATGAAAAAATTACTCAAAAAGGGATACCATGGTGTAATTGCACAATTGTGCTCACTAGAGGTTCAAGAATATAGTATATCCTGTGCTCAATGGATCTTCAAAAAGTTATCAACAATAATTCCAAGGTATTTGGAGATATTCGTAAGGGTATTCCACATGCTCAAGAACATGACCATGTTATTCATTTTCTAGGAAGTGTATATACGGTCTTCCATGTTTCTTGATTAATAAAGATAATCGATGATAAGATCCTAGTCCAAACTATTATTCTAGATATTAATGGATAAGGGAAAATCATACTAAACTAGAAACAATCCTTGAAACAAGGATTAAGCAATTGCAAAATCAAGAAATTACTTAGTACCTTCTCAAATGGAAGAACCTACCTGTAGAAGAGGCGACATGAGAATATGAGTTCTTCATGCAGAAACACCCATGGTTAGTCAAGTTCTGAGGAAAACACTTGTTTCAAGGTGAGGGGCATGTTAAGGCCTAGAAAAATCCTCATGTTAAGCATAAAAACCATTATTAATCCCTATATATTTAGTTATTACATTTCTAGTGTTATATTATTAGACTTGCTAGAAACTTTCATTATACCTTTTCATTATATTGTACCCTTTGTCTCCCATATATATATACACACACACACACACACACACCAAGGATACCTAGTCTTAGGATCATCTTATCTAGTTTTGTGCATTGAATGTATTGTAAAAAGAGTTTCCCCCCTCGAAGTGGATTGCTATTCATTGAATTTTTATCATTATCAAGGCATTGGTTCATAATAGGTAATTACCTCTTAGAAATGGGGCATTTCTCATGCTTTATTTCCTTTTTTTGTTGGAAATGTAATCCTTGTGATTGTGTTTCTTATGTAAATATCATTGTAAATATGAATAGTCGTAGGTGATAGGAAGAGTCACACGAAAGGTGGAGATCAATCGTCACTCAATTTGTATTTATAATTTTTTCACATTAATGCAAGCATCAAGTGCAGAGCTAAAATTCTTCCCATACCTGGCCTATCAGTGGTATCAGAGCACATGTTAACTCCATGAATCATTCCTCTCGGTATTTCCTTTCCCCTCGCATGAAAAAAATGCCTACCTTCCTATCCCTCTTCCTTCCTGTCTGTCCCTTCGATTGATTTTATGTTCTTATTAGTATTCCATTTCACATCTTGTGCCCTTGGTTTTATCTAATCTCCTACTATAACCCTCTCCATCAACACATAGGTGCTAGGGTTTTCCACTCTCTTGTTTCTTCTTCGAGCATTAGGTTTGATGTCTTGAGAAAAAAAACCCGATATCAATTTGTTGTGAAGATAAGAGATTTGGTGTCACGACCTACAGTGAAATTGTAATATACTAATCCATCTTCCTAGTTATTGTTAGTCCCAATTTATTTCATTAATAGACATACAAGATTTCATATGATTGATGTTACTCGGCTGACTCAAATTCCTTTCTTTTTGTCGATGAATTTAGTTAGCTAAGAATTTCCCTTTCTTTTTGTCAACAATTCTCTAATTGAACTTGTTCCATTTATTGTGGCACTTTAATGAATCTGTCACTTTGACTCTATGGAATGAGAATGTCTATTGTCCTTTTAAAATCCACTTCTATGATTTGAAAACCATTTTAAATCAGATTCTACAATTTGAAACCCATTTTAAATCAGATTAATTGGTTTTACTCTGAGTAGAAACCATAGATCTCTTATTGGTTTTATTTGAGCTTGAAAACGCATGACCAAAAAGTTCTCTGCAAAAATTTAATTTGGGAGGCCTGGAGCCCATGGCCATGTGATGTTCTTCTCTCACACTCTATGCTAGCATGGTAACAAGGTTTGGCATTTTAGAATGATTTCCTAGCTTTTCCATCATTCATTTTAGATATTATTGTGTTTGTGGTAATTTTGTTTATAAAGATGCATTCCCTCATCTCCATCATTGGCGTGGTGTTGACAGGTAAAGAGAATTATCGAGAACGGTACAAAAATATCAACAACAATTTGATCTTCAACGAATTGTGGAATGGAATTTGTGAAGCAACACATACCAACGAATAAGAATTCGAATAAGTTGTGAAATAATCACAACTAATGAGTAGCAAATCAACCATTCCTACATCAAAAAAGGAGTGTGCCATGTGGAAGGACAAAGACCATAAAGCATGTATTGTGATTGATACAAAAATAAGTGAAGAGGTGAGCTACCATATTGTTTCCATTAATGACTCATGTGGTGCTTTAAAAATATTGAATGACTTATATGACATTAACTTAGAACTAGAACTCATAAAGTTGTTGGTGAAGCTCTTCAACCTAGATTTGAAGAATGATGACCCCATGGATTTAGCTTCTAAAATCAAAGCCATAATGCATGACATTGAATCCACTAGAGTGAAGATAGACCTCCCTCTCATAATATTCATTAAGGCCCTCTACCTTGTATATTCCCATTATCTTGAATCTCTGCAAGATATTGGTCAAATGAAATCCATCACATTTCACACTTTGGTGGAGAAATTTGTAGAATGTGAGAAAGCCTTTGGAAAGAAGTTCACCTATTCCACTGCTAAGATTGTGTGTCTTTCTCAAAAAGGGAAGAGTCAACCACATTATTCTTCTATAGGAGAACGCAAAAAAAGAGGACATGGAAGAAATAATTTTAGAGGCAGGGGGGTAGACACAACCAATGAGAGAGATCCAATATTCATTGTACCCTCTAGGAAAAGAATGGGTCACATAAAGTGAATGACTGCATAGTCCCATGGGAGAATATTAAATATAGAAAAAATTAGAAAGAAGACAAAGGTAAAACATCAAATTAGATGAAAGGTAAAGCACCTGAATCTACTCATTACATTGTTTCCCAATGAAATATACGAGTAAATGAATATTTGTTTAACACTTCATGTACTTCTTAGAGGGATGCATGGCTTCTTGAAACAAGTGAAACCTCCCACATGACATTTTGAAGAGACTTCTTTGAATATTTCAATGACAATATAGATAGCATAGTGTATTTTGCAAATAAATCAAGTCCCAAACCTTTGAAAATGGGCACCATCAGGCTTAGATTGCTTGGACTCCTAGATTTTGTTCCTCGTAATGTGCTCTATTTTACTGATTTGTGAAGAAACTCGTTGTCCCTTATGTACATCTGAAAACAAGTTCACTATATTCATGTCTTTGGTGGAAAAGTTGAAATAAGAAAGGATTCTTATAGCATGGTTATCATAACCAGAGTGGAAGATGGAAGACTATTGAAGCTTAAAGGGACATCTACTCATGCACATAAGTTTTCATACCAATCTCATCGTGATGAAGGTATAATGTCATCTAGTCTCTTGTGGCATGCTAGATTTGGTCATATTAAATATGAAATCCTTTGTTTGCTTAAAAAGAATGGTGTTTCTAGTTTACGTACTATTCCTAGGAAATTGAAGTTATGTGATGCTTGTATCCTTGGAAAGCATAAAAAACAACTATGCCATGTTTCTACGTCTAGAGCATGTAGAAAAATTGAACTGATACATTCTGATTTTTGTGGCCCTATGCCTATTCCTTCTACAAATGTCAATAAATATATCATGTTATTTATTCATGATTATACCAGGATGTGTTGGGTGTACTTGTTGAAAGATAAATACGAGCTTTTGAAACTTTTAAAAAATTTCATGTATGGATACAAAATGAAGCTCAATATCATATTATCTCTCTTCGCACTGAAAATGGAGGAGAATATACATCTATTGAAACTAAAAAATATCTACACCAACATGGGATCAAACATCAAACCACAATGCCATACAATCCTCAACAAAATGGTGTAACTAAAAGGATGAACACGACTGTTCTAAATATGGTTCATTCCATGATGTTTTTCAACACTGTAATATTGATGTTTTGGGATAATGCAGTTCTATGTGTAGTTTATGTGAAAAACATGTGTCCATATGATGCTCTTGAAAACAAGACTCCTTATGAAATGTAGTATGGCCACATTCCTTTGGTGAGGCATATCAAAGTCTTTGGTTCCACCTACTATACCTTAATTCCTAAGGAGAAAAGAAACAAACTTGATGCAAGGAGTCAGAAGTGCATATTCTTGGGGTACTCAAATACCAAGGGATATTGTCTTTATGATGAGAAAAATAATAAATTCATTCTTTCCAAAGATGTAATCTTTCTGAAATCCTCCAAGAATGATAAAATTGTTAAGAGACAACTTGATCATCTGAACAAATTCACTCATGTAAAGATATATCATGAATTCAATGATGAGATTCCACATATTGAAGGGGGTATCCCTATGTTGGATCAATCTATGGAATCTCCTTTTGAAGCACCATCTCCCCCTCATGAATAAGTTCCAACCACTTCATCAGAACCTAAATTTCATTTGGATGATGTGATTGAGAGGATTGAAAGGCAAAGTCTTGATGAAAATTCAGCACCTTCTCAATCAATTGAAAAACCTAGACCATATCAGAAAGGTCCACCAAAATGGATCATAAAAACACTTGAAAATTTTCATCTTGATGAGGTCAGAAATATAGGAACCAAAAGTTACTCAAGATAAGATGAAGGTGATGTCAATAATTAAAATTCAGGTGATGTAGATGACATGGATGTTTCATGTGATTTGAATTTATCTACTAACTTTGAACCAAATTCCTTTGAAGAAGACAATTCTCATGATCAGTGGAAAGAAGCCATGCAAAAGGAATATGATCCTCTCCCAAGGAATGGGATGTGGATGTTGGTGGATCCTCCATTTGAAACCAAACCAATTGGATAGAAGTGGGTATTTAAGAGCAAGTACAAATCAAATGGCTCACTTGACAAGCATAAAGAAAGTTTCATGGAAAAATGATTTGCACAGAAATAAGATATTGATTATGAGGAGACTTTTTCCCCCACAAAAAAATGAGCTATGATGCATGAGCATCCTTGGGCTCGAGCAATATGCATTACCCAAAAATATTTCCATTATGCAAATATGAAATAAGTCGAATAAGGACTTTGTTAGTGGTCCATTTTATTTAGTCAATTTGCTATAAATTCGAATTGTTGATTACTCCTGCAACTACTCTTGTGGTGATGAAACTCGTGTTGAAGCTCATGCTGAAACACATGTTGAAATTCGTGCTGAAACATGTGCCGAAACTCGTGTTGAACTTGTGCTGAAAATCGTGTTGAAACTACCACGTATAGAGAAATCTATTCAAGTGTCATGCTGAAACACGTGCTGAAACTCATGCCGAAACACGTGCGCATAGTGAAATTTTAGAAGTTTCACGATATTTCTTTATTTTCAACACTGTGGTCATACTCATTTGATTTTTCCACACTGGTCTGCATTCATAATGAGTCGTAGTTACCATTAGAAAAAAAAAAACTCATGGTTAAAGGACAAAATGTGACCCGAGGCCAAAAGGAAGTTGAAGCAATCATGAATATAGAGAGACGGTTTGGGTAACAACTCATTCTTGGAGGGAAGGAAAATCATTTCAGAGTCGAGGAGGAGTTTTAAAAAGAAATGGAGCATGATTTTGAAGGGGTTGGTGAACCGCGAAGCAAGGAAATTGTAGAAGGTGGATTAGAGAGAAATATTCCAGATTGGGTGAGCAAACAGGAAGGGAGAAACAAAATATCAGCCCATACACGCAGACCATTACCCTATGGATGATTTCATAGTGGTTTTACTTTTAATTCATGCAAGAAAAATCATGGCGGTATTTTTAGCCCAGGCTCAATGTAATATAAAAATCTATTCTCTACATTGAATTAATAAAAAAATGGTATTGAAATTCGTGGGTTTTCTAGTGTTTTAGTTTCCAGTGGATTCCTCATTATTTGGTAAAAGTATTTCTATTTTGTTTTTCCGTTGTACATTTTGTAGCAGGGTCTATGATGTAATTGTGTGTGTTACAGAACAATTAACTCTGCATTATGTGGTATCAAAGCTCAGTTCTGCTCTGGGATTAACATCTAATATGCTTATGTGAGATAGGATACACAATACATGTTCATGGTGGTTGCTCAACAAGAGTGTTGGAAGTCAAGTTGGGTTATAGAACTGTGTGAGGTATTTGGATGTTGGTGAGACACATACAACTTGGAGGAATGTCATCGTGAAGGAGAGGAGCAGGTAGAGGAGGTGCAGGAAATCGAGAACTGGAAAATTTGAGAAGAAGAGTAGAGGAATTGGAAAATCGTAGGAATGGAGATGATGAAGTATACTCAAAGCCAGAAGAATAAATCGAATATGAACGAGATGGCGATGAAAGAGACCCAAAAATTAGAATGGTTAGAATAGACATATCATAGTTTAGGGGCTAAATTTCGCTCATGGGCTAATTTTCCATGGTTTTTCCAAAACCGAGATTCGCTATTTTAAAAATGATTCGCCCAAATTCTATAGGACAAAATTATTTTACTTTCAAAATCGCCAAAATTTTATAAAAACAATATAAAATCCTTAGAAATTTCAATATTTTTACAAAAATATCACCAAACATTTATAGTTGGCATATGAAGGATTAGTAATATTCGCTAAGGTTTCTACATTTAAAAATAAATTTCCATCCTTAAAATCATCCTTGGAAATGACTAGAAACAGAAATTAAAAACTGATATTAAAATGTAATCTAACAATTATATTAACGAAAAAATAATTAAACAAGTTCTATATAAAAATAAGATGAGCAAGCTATGATTAAAAACTGGAATTAAATCTATCCATCCATCAAATCCCTGTCAAAGAAAACCGAAATTAAAAACTTTGTTCTATCTAATTAAAAATATGTTTTAAACTTAACTGTAAAATCATAAAAGAAAGCATAATCTAACTGCATATGGGGTTAGTATTAAGAGAGAGAGACTTTCAAGTCTTTTCCTAGTCTATAAAATCAATGCATACTAATATGTATCAACATCTAACCTACAAAACAATTAAAACAATTAAGCTACAACAAACTAGTTAGCATAATAAAAACATACATGTATAGGAAAATAAAAAGAGTAATTAAATTAAGAAATGCATAAATAAACATGAAGATAGTTACCAGACTGCTGGTGGGCCCCCCAACAAGTCGTAGTCACTCTCTAAAAGAACACCATGAGCTTAACAAGATGAATTCACCATTAAAACTTGAAAACGCAGTTATGGCATAATTCTGGCAATGTAAAATATCAAAACAGAGTAAAATCATTTTTCTGACCATTCTAATGCTTATGCTACTTGGTTAACTATCATCTGACCATCCTAGTGGTATTTATAATCTTACAAACCAAGTGGTCGACCACAGGAGGGTCGAACCACTTTTAATTTCGACAAATTACAATAAATGATGCCCTAACTGATAAAATGGAGCAAGCCAATAATTGCCCTCTTTGGACAACTGAAATTGAGCTGTTTGGAGCTTAGTAGCTGGAGGGGGCAAGGATAAACAAAACCCACATGCTCGATTTTCCTGTCACTGGCCGTCGATACCTTAACCGCCAAGTCACCGTGCGTTTTTGTGCAATACGTAGTGTTGGACAGAGTGCCGGATTGAGTGCCGGAACGAGTGCTGGATCAAATGACGGAACTAGAAACGTAGTGCGTTTTTGCCCTGTAACACCAAAAAAACGTGAATTAGCTCTTAGAAATCATAAAACATGATGAATTATACTTGATTCAATCATCAAACATGAATTACACGTAACTTATGACAATCATACCATTTTATCATGAAATTCTTCAAAAATCTCCTTTAAATTATGAAAAACAAATATGTACATGTGCAAAAGTGTATAATAACCGTCATGAAAGTGCTCATATCTCGGGCCCAACATTACCCCCACACTTACGATTTTGCAGGTCCCAAGGCAAACAAAAAGAAGACACCCCTCGTGACTAGGCTTGCTGAGGAGGATCAGCTTTGGAAGCCTCTCCTTCTTGCTGTGTAGACTTAGCCTTGTGCCTCTTGTGTTGCTTTAATTGTGCTCTAAGGATGCGGTTAGATTTGGTCATCTCATCGACCAATCGTTGAAGAGAGTTAGCTTTTGTTTGAAGGAATGCATTGCCATGATGAAGGTGTTTATCTATTTTCCTCCTTTCCTCCAACTGTTGGAGAAGCTGATGGTTTTCCTTTTGTAGCTCCTCTATGGTTGGGGCAGAATCAATGATCTTCGAGGAAGGCTTAGATCCTTTGAGGGATGTGGACAATCTATCGGTTTTAGTATCTAAAATGGGTGTGGGTGAAGTAGGAGTGATGGGAGATCGGTAAGGTGAGGTAGGTTCTGATTTTGTTTTCCTTAGTGGCTCTAATCCATCCATAGAGACTTCCTTAGGTTTCTTATGATGGCTCTCAAGGTCGGAGGACACTTGTATGGGATCCAAAGCAGGTGGAGGTTTTTCATAAGGCTTGGTTCTTGTGCTCTAGGTACTCTTTCGAAAGGGTCCCTTACCAAATCAGTTGGCTCCCCTCTTGTTTGTAGGAATGATGGGAAAGTCTTGTTGCATTACTTCTTGGAGCTTTTTAGGTGTAGGATCAAGAGAGAGTGAAGGCATTGGGGGGTCAACAATGGGCTTCTTTTGGTCTTTGCTGTTGGTCTTTTTACCTGATGAAGAAGTAGGGATATTAACAAGCTTTTGGTATTGTTCCGGCAAAGAGAGGGTTTGTGCAAGGGAGTTTGGAGTTCTTGGAGAGCGAGGCTTGAATGGAGAGACAGTTTTTAGGCTAAGTGGATTTGTACCGGTCTTAACTGTCAAGTGAGGGTTTGGAAATTGATAGATAAAGGCATCCCAATTTTTCCCCTGTTTCTCTAAAGAACGAGGAGTTTGATCAAGCCATGGTGGAAGAGACTGTTGTGGGGGTTAGTCACATTTTTCCTCACTTGAGAAGACATCTTCTCCAAGATTTTGAGAAAATAAAAGGGGAAGTTCAAGGGTTTGTTGAACAGAAAATGAACCAGCAATCTAAAATGACAAGCTTTGAAAGTAGAGTATCTACCTTCACATGTCATTAACCTTGTGATGACGATGAGGGGATTGACCAATTCTGATTTTATCCACTCCTTAGCATACCCTTTTTCTCCTGAAATGCTCTCGAATTCGGGCTTAAACACCCTATTGTAACTTGAGCGTGACAATTGGTGGTTTTTGAACCATCTATCTCCCATTCTTGGGAGCTTTGTTGCAACAACAATGGATTCTTCTGTGACTTCAAAGGTAAGAGACCCTACATGTGTTTTCTTACCATCGAAACCAACTGCAAATTGCATAGATAGGTCGTCATCGTGGCCCTGCAAGCTAGACAGAAATGGCCCCCAGCCAGTGCACAAAAACACTTCTCTGCACTGTGCAAATTCGGGAATGGAAAACAAGTCTGCACAGGAGGAGGGTTCGTATCTCTTGGGCATTGTGACAGAGGTGGAATTCACCAAGCAAGGGCGAAATTGAGCCAAGCAATGACACAGATTTAGCACAGGTCGAATGCGTTTTGAACAGAGAACACGGTGGCAGAGGTTGGGCACGATTTCTTAACGCAGAGGAGAGAAATTGGCAAGGGAAAATGGAGATAATGGTTGCCCAACCTGATTTTGGATGCATCTATAGTGGATTAGGTTACCCACATGTGCGCATGAGATGCCATGTGTGGAGAATTCGAATTTGAAGGCTCGATTTTTGGGCAATGTAATGGTGTTTATTTAGATCAGTGTCCAAGTCTTTTGACTTGGACATTTGATCATAACCATATGAAGCATCTCCAGTCAATGTCTGCAACCAATTTAATTGAATGCAATTGATTTCCAGTTACCTGGAATCTAGGAAAGTCACTGGTATTCAATTCAATGGAACTTCATTCGACACTTCAAACGACATCTCATCCGACAGCTCATACGGTACTTCATCTAGTACTTTTGTGTTAAGTGTATTTTCACCTCTTATAATGGTTAGCCTGTAAATTTGAAGTGTTTTTGACAATCACAATAGTTAATGAGCAGAGGAAGAATGCTCCATGCTCACTCAATCTTCTTGCATATGAAATATAATGTCAAAAACCTACAATGAACGAGTTATAGCAAGCATAAAACATGTATTTTCAAACCTACAATATGAAGTTTGTAATCAAACGATAAACCGATAAAGAGTGGCCTGTTAAGTATGTGTTCAGTAATTTATAGCACACATGAATTAAGCATTTAAAAATAATCATGACTATCAATGTAATAACCTGTATCATAAAAATAATACAAAAATTCTTGCAAAGATCTACTTCTCTAGGCAATGATCATTTGTCAGCTCATGAACCCCTCCCCCACACCTAATTATTGTGACACCTCAAAATCAAAAGTATAGGAAACTAGTCAATATCCTCCAATAGTCGAAGATTTATAGTATGTCAAGTGTAAAGATAAAATTTCACAGCTTGGTCTGACGAAACAGTTAGGAGATGGCCCCACCTATAAGATAAGAGATCCTATATATAGATAAGAAGAGGTAGGCAAGAGAGTTTCAAGATAGTCTTAGAGTTCTTCCCAATGACAAGTTTATGAGATTCATTAACCGTAGCTTAACCACACATACTCCATGTCAGCTTTGTCTGCAAGTAATGCCGTACATCAGGACAATTTTAAATTTATGAGTTATTTTTGTCAGATTATCATCCTCACTAGGTAGAATGCCCCGCTGCCAGCAAGCCTGTTCAGTACTCCGACGGGTTTACCTAGTCATACCATAGGCTGGTACCCACTGCCAGCAGACCTGTTCAGTATCTCGGCGGGTTATCCTCTTAAACCCTCAGAGACTGGCCCTCCGTATTTTAAGATTTTAGTATAATATTACTTATGCAAGAAGATGGGGGAACAACTCTGAAAACAACTTTTTCTTTCCTCTTTTTTTTTTAATTGGGATGGTATTTATGTTAGAAGATGACTTTCCGTTATATTTCTTAGTGATTGTCCCAATGTAAAGGGTAATTAAGCGGACGTGACCTATCTAAATATACGATATAATCAAGCTATTTAGTGTGTAGTGGATGGTACCATTGAGAAAGAACATAAAGGTATCTCTAGTCTCAACTTACTTTTTTCCTTGTAGTTATTGTGATGTTTCCATGACTAACCGATAATTAGACTTCCTTGTTATTCTTTGATAAAGACACTTGACTCACTTACTCAGGTTTCTTGGAAAAACTGTACAAGAGACCTCTAGGCTTGATAGTTATGGTATCACTTCCTTATACAGTGGTGAAGAGTTTCAAGAGAAATTGCTTTAGAATGCCTTAAAAAAATGAGAATGTTTGAAAAAATATGGTCAACTACAGTAAGCCAATATTCATTTGATGTTTTAGCAAACACAAAATTCAAGTGTAACAATGTTTTGAAGAAAGATCCTTGAAACTGTGTACTCTGGTGAAATAATTACTTACAGAAATATCTAGAATTTCCTTATTAACAAAATTCAAAAACTATTTACATATATACAGTAGGAAATTCAAAAAAAAATTCAAGAACAAGGGGAGACTTCCCCATCTACTAAGGCCAATGCCTTGTCAGCTAGCATGGCCTATAGAAAATCCTCTCTGGAAATGGGCTTATGATAAAATTTAAGTTGGTGTCCATTTACCACAAAGGAGACTTGTCCATCGTCAATTGTTTTAATTTTTACATCTCCATTGTCATATACAGTGTATACCTCGTAAGGGCCCAACCACTGGGTGGTGAGCTTGCCTTTGAAGGTTTTGAATCGAAAATCAAACAACAGGGCCCAATCACCAGGCTGGAAGTGCTTCTTCTTAATAAACTTGTCATGCCACTTGCTCCTCTAGTTTTGGACTAATATCGTCCGTTGGATGGCATCTTGCCCAATTTCATCCAACTCATTCAATTGTAGGGTTTGTTGCTTCTGGGCCTCATCCAGGTTCAATCCTAACTCTGTGGAAATACGGAAGGTCCTTACTTGGAATTCTATAGGTAAAAGTACTTATTTCCCGTACACTAGCTCATAAGGGGTATGCCAAGTGGTATTTCTCCAGGTAGTCTGATATGCCCACAAAGCCTCTGGGAGCCTATCAACCCAATCCCGGTGATGTAACTGAACAGTCTTGGTCAAGATGGCTTCCAGAACTTTGTTTGTGGATTCTACCTTTCCATTGGCTTGCGGGTGGTATGGATAATATTTACGGTGTTTAATCCCATATTTCTCTATTAGCTCTTTCATCATCTTGGAAGTAAATTGAGTGCCTTGGTCAGTAAAAATTTCACGAGGGACACCGAAGCAGGTAAAGATGTCTTCATAGATAAATTCGACAAAAAACCTCTATGTAGCCCTGAATAGGGCTTTTGCCTCTACCCATTTGGTGACATAGTCCGTACAAACCAAAATATAGTTCTTCCTACGAGACATGGGTGAAATTGGTCCTACAAAGTCGAGGGCCCATTTTTCGAAGGGTTCTATCATAACTTGGGCCTGCAAAGGCATTTCATCAGATGACGTAGGTCTTCCTATCCTTTGGCAACTATCACAACTTCTCACATACTTGGCAGCATCTTTGAAAATGCTAGGCCAATAGTAACCTGAATGTAATACCTTATATGTTGTACATTTGTCAGAAAAATGGTCACCACATGGTCCATCATAACAAATTCATAGTATATCAGGTACCTCGTCATCTCAGACACATCTATGAATAATCAAATCAGGACCTGTGCGAAAAATATCATGACCAACCCAAGATTAATTAGCACTCTGTGTAATAATTTTCCGCTTTTCATGAGGTGACAAATGAGACGGTAACTTCCTAGTAGACAGATAGTTTTCCATATCCGCAAACCATGGGGTATTGATAGATAGGGAAAAAATATGCTCATCTGGGAAACTATCATCTATAGGGATATCATCATCCTCATTCTTCATGCGGGAAAGAAAGTCAGCTACTACATGATCCTTTCTAGGTCGGTCAAGCACAATGATATTAAATTCTTGCAATAATAAGAGCCACCTAGTCACTCGGCCATTAGTTATAGGTTTGTTCATGAGGAACCTAATGGAGGAATGATCGGTGTGTACAAATACTTCATAACCTATAATGTAATGACGAAACTTGTTAATAGAATGAACAAATGCCGAGAACTCTTTCTCGGTGACTGTGTAGTTTAACTCGGCAGGGGACAAGTTCTTGCTTACAAAATAAATAACATAGGACTGTTGGTCCTCTTTCTGCACTAATACCCCTCATATTGCGGTGTCGGAGGCATCAGTGGATATATGAAATGGGAGAGTCCAATTGGGCCCTCTAAGAACTGGTGCCACAGACAAATTAGCTTTCATGGTTTCGAAGGCAGTTTGACACTGCTCAGTCCAAACAAAGTCAACATCTTTTATTAATAATCCAAACATAGGTGCAACAATCTTTGAAAAAATTTCAATAAACCGCCGATAATATCTGGCATGTCCAAGAAATCTTCTCACCTCTTTCTGAGTCTTGGGGGGTGGAAGTCTAATAATGACCTCAATATTTGCAAGATCGACTTTTATCCCTTTAGATGAAACATGATGTCCTAGAACCACACCTTCAATTAACAACATTTTGCATTTTTCATGGCTCAAAGATAGGTTCATTTCCTGACATATGATGAGGAATTTTTCTAAGTTGTCTAAGGCTTCCTGGTAAGTGTTTCCATAGACTGTGAAGTCATCCATGTAGACCTCCACACAATCATGAATAAGATAGACAAATATCCCTAGTACTGCTTGTTGAAATGTGGCATGAGCATTGCACAATCCGAATGGTAAGACCCTATAGGCATAGGTGCCCCAATGATAGGTAAAGGTAGTCTTGTCTTGGTCCTCGAGTGCTATAAGAATTTGGTTGTACCCGCTGTACCCATCTAGAAAGGAGAAATACTTCTTTCCGAACAAGGTATCTAGAACCTGTTCAATGAAAGGGAGAGGAAAGTAGTCTTTCAGAGTGGCTTTGTTGAGTTCCCGAAAATCAACACAAATTCTCCATTTCCCGGTCACTTTCTTTGGAACCACTACAAGCAGAGATACCCACTTACTGTTGGAGATGGGATAGATGAATCCGACATTTAACAACTTTTGGATCTCCTCCTTGACTATATATTTGAGTATTGGGTTCATCCTTCTTTGGGTTTGCCTAACAAGTGTCACTTCCCCCTGGGTATATATGTGATGGATGCATGTGTCAGGGTGTATACCCTTCATGTCAGTGTATTCCCAGGAAAATGCTCTTGTTTGTTCTTTAAGGATATCTACTAATTGTTTCTTTTGGTCTGTATCTAGCCCATAGTTTATATGTAACAATTTCCCTGGACTAATCTCGTAGGGCATAGTATAAGACATGGAAAACTCATATATTTTGAAAAAAAAAGATGTCGAAGACAAAATGGATGGGTCTAATTGTTCTTGAAATTCTTCCCCAAACATGTACTCAAATTGGGGAAAAGACTGTGGAAAATCCACACATGTGATGGTAGAAATGAACTGGTTTATCACATTTTCTGGTGTATGCTCCTGAAGTTCCCTTGCATGGTCACTAGGCAATACAGGTTCTTACCAGTATTCGTTCTTGTATGGACATTTAAGCCACCATAGATTCTCCATAATAGGTTGAGTTGGAGGGTAAATAGTGAGCTTCTGGATAGAGAGACCATTCGAGATGATATTTCTCCTTCTCTACAGCTAATAAATGCATTGGTTGTGGCTAGCCAATGTCTTCCCAATATGACGGGATGGCCTTTGGCAGGATCCTTTGAATGAATGATAATAAAATCTACGGGGTACTCCCATGAGGCTAAAGTAACCATTATATCATCTAAAATCCCTTTAGGTATAACCCTATTCTTATCTGCTAATTCCAAAATGGTTGGGGTAGGCCGAAGAAGAGGTTGTAACTGTAATTATTCCAAGGTAGTAGCGGTCATAACATTGATGGCTGCCCCTAGGTCTATGAGAGTGTTTCCAATGGCGACCTCATTAATGGTTATGGTCACTACTGGGTTTCCTGGATTCCCATATTTTGTTAGTTTTGGTTGCTCTGATATTTATTCGGAAATTCCTCCTACCAAGTGTACTGTAGGGGGGTCCTTCTGCTTCCTACTTGGATTCTTAATACACAATTCTTTGACTACCTTACTATAGATTGGAATGTATTTAATGGCTTGAAGTAGGGGAATTTTGACACAAATATTTTTCAAGTCATTCAAAATTTCAAATTCCGGCCGGGTGGTAGGTTTCTCGATTACCTATCGGTCTGGATAAGGAGGGACCTTTGTAATTTGTGAAGGTTCATTTTGGGGAAGCTTGGGATCTTGATTCTTCGGGATAATAACATATTCCCACCTAGTGTCATCCATGGGTTGTTTGGTGGTTTCTTCTTCTTCGTCTTCCTGGATGACTACTGAGGGTCTCTGCCTCTCTAGAACTTTTCCCGATCTTAGTTGAATTTCTTGTAATGGAACAAGAGTAATAACATATGTCGGGAAGGCCTGCATCTCAACATTGTTAAGAGGTTGAGGGGGATTATTATTGGGGTTTGGCACTGGATGTGCCGGTAATAGTTTCGGTCTCAGGGAGCTTGCATTTTGATATTGTAGCGGTTGTTGTTGTGGAATAGGAGGTAAAGGTGGTGGAACAAAACTTGGCAAAAGTTGCGGAGTGTTCGGTGGGCACTGAGGATAAGGATGGTTGGACATATGGATAGGTGGAGCTTGAGGGTTTCCTTGATTGTGTCCTCCACTCCATCCTTGAATCTAAGGATGTTGGTACTGAGTAGACCAATTTTTCCAACCTGGTGGGTTCCACTATTGTTGTTGTTGATAATAGGGTGGAACTTGAGACTGTAGATCTAGGTATGTGGGTTGATTCCTAGGCTGCCATGGCCTCCTAGGTGCAGAAGAAGACTCCCAAGGATCTCCACTCCTATAGATGGCTAATAAACTAACAATGATGGACATTTTTCAATCACATGGTCTTCTGTATAGAAGCCACAAACTGAAATGTTATCTAATGGGCACTCTCTTGAGGAATGCTTTCTCCTGCATCTTGGGCAATATATGCTCATTGCTGCATTTTCCTCCTAATGTTTCTTTTTGAGTTTAAGGGTATCCAACTGGAAACCTATTGTGCTTAAGATGTCAGTCTTACAGTTTTCTAAAAGGTTCCCTATCTCTGCTCTCGTAATACCACCTGAACTAACTAGTTTTAAGCTTCTATTGTAAGGGTCATGAACATTCTTTCCTGTTTTGGCTCTACTCCTTGATTAATTTTTACACATTTCACATATTTCAACAAAAGGTTTATGAGAGATGTCACCTTATGCCATCAGGTTAAGCATATCTAAATATTCTTCTGAAATTCCCTTAAGGAAAAGAGCCCTAATTGCATCCTCTGGGAGGTCATGGTATTTTGACTTCTGGGAGAGATAACCGAATATTTCCATATAATCTTCGAGGGTATTGTCTTCTAATTGTTGGATTTTAAAAATGTCATTACAAGACTCTTTGGTCTTGCAGTAGTCTTGGTACTTCTTGAGAAATATGTCTTTCATGGCTTCCCAAGACCTAATACTGGATTCTCCCAACCCCATGAACCATCTTAGTGTAGAGTCTTTGAGGGTGGAAGGAAAGAGTTTTAATTTCTGGGCATCTTGTACGTAGTTTTAGATCCTACACAAGATGTCAAATTCAAATAGGAAGGTGTCT
Source organism: Picea engelmannii (assembly GCA_009831015.1). Classification (NCBI taxonomy): domain Eukaryota; kingdom Viridiplantae; phylum Streptophyta; class Pinopsida; order Pinales; family Pinaceae; genus Picea; species Picea engelmannii. The sequence continues at coordinate 101,570 of ML807267.1, forward strand.
GGATCTTCATTGTATTTACCATAAAAGGTAGGCAGTGTTGAGAGAGGAATATTCTTCATGTTGACATTTGGAGTGATGTCTAAAATCGGAAACCCGAAGGTAGTTTTGGTTTGGTTTCCAGTTTCTTCTTCCTCCCTGTGTCTTACATTGTTATGGTCCTCCTGATCATCCATATTGGCTTGGTTTCCAAAAAGAGAGTAACTAGGTGGTTTTATCTTTGAAGAAAACAAGGTTTCCCTTTGATGGAAAGGTCTTCCTATGGATTGGATATCTGGGACTCTACTCGAGCCAGTTGAGACTATTGGTGCCAAAGTTTCTGTGTCAATTTGAGAGATAATTACATTGGTTGAACTACCAAAAAAAAGATTCACTTGTTCAGGGTCTATGATGTCCTTAAAATTAGGGTCCCCTGGTGGTGGTGTGAAAGAAAAGGTTGTATTGTTTGGTTTTGTGGAAGACTCGAGTGGTCTTGCCTCCTTTCCTAATATGTTTGATGCTTCAGTTTCTTGTTCTATAGTGCTTCTTGTGTTAATACCTTCAAAGACTATTTAATCTCTTTGAGTTGAGCTAGCTTTTGTTTTTCGGTATCGGTCTATGGATTTTATAAGTGGAACGTTCCTTCCCCCAAAGAGATCAGAAGGAACCTTGGTTGAAAGGTCTGATTTTGATTTAATGTATCTACCTTGTGGGTCTCTAGGCCTATTCATGAAAGAAAGAAAAAAGAAAAAGAAAAAGCTACCGTTTGATTCCTA